>PVIU01011212.1:0-66007 GCA_004026605.1 Ondatra zibethicus
TGCAAACTTGTGTAGCCACTTTGGAAATCAGTGTGGCAGTTTCTCAGAAAATTGGGATTCAACCTACCTCTGGATCCAGCAATATCACTCTTGGGAATATACCCAAGAGATTCCCAATCATACTACAAAAGGATTTGTTCAACTATGTTCATAGCAGCATTATTTGTGATAGTCAGAACCTGGAAATAACCTAGATGCCCCTCAACAGAAGAATGGATAAAGAAAGTGTGGCACATCTACACATTAGATTACTACTCAGCAGGAAAAAAAAATGACATCTTGAATTTTGCATGCAAATGGATGGAAATAGAAAACACTATCCTGAGTGAGATAACCCAGATCCAAAAAGATGAATATGGTATGTACTCACTCATTAGTGGACTCTAGCCATAAACAAAGACATTGAGCCTATCGTTTGCAATCTTAGAGAAGCTAAGTAGTAAGATGAGCCCAAAGAACAACATATATAGATCCTCCTGAAAATTGGAAGCAGACAAGATTGCCAGGCAAAAAAATGGGATCATGGGGGTGGGGTCAGGTGGAGGAAGGGGAGAGGGGGAGAGAGAAGGGAGAAGGGGAGGATTCAGAAGAGCTTGGGGCAGTGGGATGGTTAAGATGGAGGAAGGATGGATATGGGAACAGGGAAGAAGATATCTTAATAAAGGGAGCCATTTTGGGGTTGACAAGAGGCTTGGCTCTAGAAGGGTTCCCAGGTGTCCATGGGGATGACCCGAGCTAGGACCCTGGGCAGAGGAGGAGAGGGTGCCTGAACTGCCCTTGTCCTGTAGTCAGACTGATGACTATCTTGAATATCAGCATAGAACCTTCATCCTGCAACGGATGGAGATAGAGACAGAGACCCACATCAGAGCACTGGAGTGAGCTCCCAAGTCCAGTTGAAGAGCAGAAGGAAGAAGAATATGAGCAAGGAATTCAGGATCAGGAGAGGTTGGTCCACCCACTGAAACAGTGTGCCTGAGCTAATGGGAGCTCACCAAGTCCAGCCGGACTGGGACTGAACAAGCACGGGAACAAACTGGACCCTCTGAATGTGGCTGACAATTATGGCAGACTGAGAAGCAATTGATAATGACACTGGGATTTGTCTCTACTGCATGTACTGGCTTTTTGGGATCCTATTCTATTTGGATGCATACCTTCCTAAGCCTAGATAGAGGAGGGAGGGCCTTGGACTTCCCATAGGGCAAGGTACCCTGCTCTCTCTTAGGACTGGAAGGGAGGATGGAGAGTGAGTGGGGGAGCCAGAGGGGAGTAGGAGGTGGGGAGGAAGTGGAAATTTTGAATAGTATTATTTATAAAGTAATAAAAAAGTGAAAAAAAGAGAAAACTTCTGTGGTTGCACTGAAACAAAAAATGTAATATTGGGCAGAACACTCACCCAGGGATATCATGTCATTCTTATTTAAAATTTTTATAAACATTTTTGGAGTCACAGAAGATGAAGAACAGACATCAGTAAAGGCTAAATTTCTAAAGAAAAGGTACATAGAAGTATGAAGATGGGGATCTTTCCAGACGACAAAGATTAAGCCAAAGTTGCCCATCATGGTGATGACATAGATGGAAAAGAACACCAGGAACAGGGGGACTTGCAGCTCTGGACGATCTGTTATTCCTCTGAGAAAAACTCAGTCAGGTGGGTCCAGTTTCCTTCCATCACACCCACTCAGGATGCTCACTGCAAAGAGATGAGACAAAGAAAACATGACCAAGATAAAATAAGAATAGTATCATAGTCCACATTAGTAAATGCCAAATGCTCCTTAGCAAATAAGAACAAAGAAGACTCTTTCTGCTTTTGTATCTTTCCTGACATAGGAAGGATTTTCTAAGCAATTTTGTGTATATATTTTGTAACATGCAATTATCTAATAAAAAAGCTAAGAAGGCCACAGACATTAATTTACCTAGCATTAAGCATATTGCCTTAAGTAACTATAAATTAATTTTAATATAATTAATATATACTATATATTATATAATATATTATGTTTATTAAAATTAATATATATTTAGACTTTGCTTAATTTAAATACATTTATAAATATAATTTTAATACAACATTATGACTGATGAAAATGCAAAATATAATGTATACTAAAATATTTTAGAAACAAGCTCAAGTTGAAAAGTCATATTGTATGAAGTATTATTTTACATAATATTTTTATTCTCAACTATACTGGGTATTGAACATGCTGACACTCTCCAGGTTGCTCCTCATCCTTTGGTGTTTCCCTTTGCCTTCTCAAATGGCATCATCCTACTTTCTTTTCACAAAAATCTTTCAAAAGTTCTTAAATGGAAGTAAAATATTATTAGTTATTCGTGTATTTGGTAGAGTTATATTTGTGCCATACCCTAATTAGTAATATTCTAAGACATGAACATGTCATGTAAGAATTTGGAAACTTAAAATATTCTGCTTCTTATATCCTTTTTCTATATGTTACTTGATTATACATTCATTAAAGGCAACCACAAATAAACAATACAGTTTCTCATTTGTTTTCAACAAAATATGGTGTAGGAGGTCCTTCTTTCTATGTGTTGCTTTCATTGGTGAATAAAGAAAATTGCCTTGGCCTTTTGATAGGGCATAGATCAGGTAGGCAGAGTAGACAGACCGGAATGCTGGAAAGAAGGCAGCGTGGCAGACGCCATGTTTCTTCTGCCTGAGACAGATGCTGGTTAGGAAGCTTTCCCAGTAAGCCACAACCTCATGGTAACAATCAGATTATTAGAAATGGGTTAAATCAAGAGTGAGTGTTGGCCAAGAAGAGGCTAGATATAATGGGCCAGTCAGTAATTTAATTAATACGATTTCATGTGGCTATTTCGGGTGTAAGCTAGCCGGGTGGCAGGGAGCCAGGCAGCCGGGAGTTGGGCGGCTGGGAGCCGGGTGGCCAGGACGAAAAGCAGGTCTGCTCCTCATTACTACAAATTGGCACCCAACGTGGTTGATTGACTCCACGTAAAATCTGAGAGAGTTTCAGAAACAATACAGAGTTTAACACAGCTCCTGCTGTTTGCTGACAGCTTGCTGCAGCTGCTTTAAGAGAGATTTTCCTGATTCAGGGAAAAAAAGCTTCGCAGTTTTAAAACGTGGCTTCCTGGGCTGTGCCGCCAGCACGAAACCCGGCAATGAAGCATTTCAATGGCTTTCATGTGTCTGGATGTTTGTGTGCTCTCTCAGGATCAGGAAGAAAGTACTCTGAGACTATGCCAATGGCTCTGCACTCTCCGCCTGGGCAGATAGCGGGATCAGGCTTAGGCAGGCAGGAGAACATGGTGGATTTCCGCCACCATACAGGGAGATGTTTCCAGGCTGCGCACTGCTCTGCTTGGCAGATTTGGCTGTAACTCAGATAAAAAGCATTTATATGTTGAACGCTCATTCTCCAGGTTGGACTGCTGAGTGAAGCTCCTGCCTGGCAGCCCCAGAGAAAGCAGAAATGGTACGTCCACCATTTTGAAATTGGAGAGAGGTGGAGCCAACATCCAGAGCAGCTGCAACCAAGCTGCTTAACATTTTAAAAGCTCTTCAAGACAGTAGACAATTAAAGACAAAGCAATAGGACAGAAACAGACATAAAAGACCTCTAAATGGGTCACAGTGTTGGATGGGTGTACGTATTCTTGGGAGAGAAAAGAAAAAGAGTATAGAGAGTCATGAAATAAAGTTAATGTTTTTTTAAAAAAAAGGTAAAGTCTTTAAAGAGACAGAGTAAAGTCATAAAAAAATAAGACATGTAAAAATGGAAAATTCACAGAGAGTTTGGATTCTATATATTATTATATTTTCTTTAAATTTTTTGACTGTGAAGGAGCTAAGTACAGAGAGAATTTTCATTGTATGTGCTGCTAAGCTAATCCAGCATAAAGGTATCTTGACTTCAGAATTTGGGCCTAAGGATATGATGCTTTGAAAAAGAGGTTCTTCTTTTGTTTTCACAGAGGATGAGAACCTGTGGATTGCTTCCAGACCAATAATATGGTTTCATAGACCATGCCCTCCTGAAAGGTCACTGTGAACACCTTCAGAAAATTAATTCATTCAACTGCCGAATGAGATGAACCTGACACACAGGATACACCATGAAAGACCTGATTGACAGCGCCCCCACACAGCAGGAAGAAGTTTGGAGAGAAATAACTGTGCCCATATTCCCAAATATTGTTTATAAATATTCTTTTATATTTAAAGGGGGATATGATATAGATATGAATAATTTACATTGGTATGGATTTTGTTTTATTGATATAAATTTAAGGTCAATTTTGTTATATATATGTATAATTAAGAAATATAAGTTAATAGATACTCATCTATAAATGTCAAGCTTGTAGTCATGTTAGATTTTCTAGATATATATAGAGAGATTTCAGTTAGATAGGTATTCGTCAAATCTTTCAGAGACCTTCAGAATATGGCATTTACATGTTTTAAAAATTTAAAACTTTTCATGACAGTGAGACACATCTGCTCCTGGCAACACCAATATACTTCAAGTTAGATGAACTGGACATGCAGGATCCACAGAGAAATGACTACTGAACTTGCCTAAAGGTGAGATAGCCCTTTGGGGTTCCTGCTTCATAAAAGACTCTACTAGGCATTATGCAGGACACAGAAGAAAATGACTGACAAACTGGCAATATAGATGGAAATGTCTTTAAAATTTTCTGCTTCATGGAAAAGTCTGTCAGATAATATGGGCCTGTAGGCTGAAGATGGATGTCCCAATGGTACAGAAGAACATTGGGTGACTGTCCAGGTAGGGAGATGTCTCTGTCAATTCTAGAGCTTTGGAAGCAGCTTACAATGTACTTCCTGTTTACTTAGGTAATATTATATCCTTCTGGAGTCTTTGATGGAATTGAAGAATTTATAATTATAGTTACAGTTTTCCTTAGTTATGATTAAAGATAAAGTATATATAAATATTGTAACTGTAATTCTTATTTGATACCTGCCTTGTTATATGTAATTTTACTATGTTAAAGTTCAAGCCTGCCTTTTTGTTTAAACAGAAAAGGGGAAATGGCGTGGGAGGTCCTTCTGTCTATGTGTTGTTACTTTTATAGTAAATGAATAACAAACTGCTTTGAGCCTATGGCAGGGAAGAAAAGAACTAGGCGGGGATAACTAAACTGAATGCTTGGAGAAAGAAGGATAGAGTCAGAGAGACACCGTGGAGCAACCGCCAGAGATAGATATGCTGAAATTTGCTGGTAGCCCACAACCTCATGATGATATACAGATTAATAGGAATGGGTTAAATTAAAATATAAAAACTAGCCAATAAGAAGCTAGAGCTAATGGGCCAAGCAGTGTTATAATTAATATATTTTCTGTGTGGTTATATTGGTTCTGGGGAAGCCAGGACAAACAAGCGGCATCCTCCTACATTAGTGGTTGTTTTACATATTCATAAATAATGCTGCCCATTTCTTCTGCAAGATTCCTCTTTTGGGGAGTAAAATATGAGATATGTGCTATTTATTGGAAATTTAATTTAACTCTATAAAAAATAACTTTTACCCCGCCTTGAAGTTGACATGGAGATATAGAACAGGCAGTCATTTAGATGGAGTAAATGAAGGGAAAATTCCAACCAGGGTAGTCTGTCATAAGGAGACTGTTCTCATTTTTAATGATAGTTATAACACTTCACAGCTGAATGCTTCAGACAGCAACACTAAGTTATAGATGTTTCTATCCTTACTCAATACCACTTCGAGATCTCATCAACTAACACTATGGCATCTCCAGTATTTACAAATTACCATTTACAAGGTTACATGTGAGTCATTAATTTTCAAGAGTCATTCTTTTTCATGAAATCACCTAAGTTACATTCCTGCTGCATAACAGAGTACCCTAAACCATAAAATTCAGAGAGAAAGCATAGTTTTGGGTTCATTGTCCCATAACGATACAGTCCTTTATGGCAGGAAGGTACTTGAAACAGCTGCACATTGCTCTTGGAATAAGGAAACATATCAATAACAGAGAGTAGGGCCAGGCTAGAAAGACTCTAAAGCCTATTGCCAGTGAACAACTTTTTCCATCAAACTACACATCTTAAAAGTTCCATGAACTTTCCAAATAACAACAACTGGACCAAACATTCAAACAGGGACCCCAGGGCGAATATTTCCCATGCAAATGAAAGAATTCCAGGCATTGTTGCATTTGCTAATGGCCCCATTTCATGCATAGAAAATTCAAGCTGGGCAGTGGTGGTGCACGCCTTTAATCCCAGCACTCAGGAGGCAGAGAAAGGCAATTGCTGTGAGTTCGAGGCCAGCCTGGTCTACAAAAGCTAGTTCCAGGACAGGCTCAAAACTACAGAGAAACCCTGTCTCGAAAAACCAAAAAAAGAAAGAAAGAAAATTCAGTATAACTTTTAAAGCCTCATTGTCTTAATCAGTTCCAGTACCAGCCAAAAGTAAAAAGTCTCAAAGGAGATTCTGTAAATAATGATGGACAGACGGTCTCCTTTAAATCATGATACCACCCCAGTAAATAAAATTTTTAAAAGCTTTCTACTTCTATTATTCAGTGACACAAAGCAATCATTACCATTCCAACAAAAAGAAAAGGGGCATAGAGACACACTGGACCAAAGTAAGAACAGTATTCAGGAGAGATAACCACAAATACTGCAGCTCCATGTCCAGCCCATGACATGAAAAGGAGTCATCTCAGCAACAAAGGGCTTGAAGGGCTCATCTGTGCAACTCTGCTGCCTATGGCACATACAACCACTGTGCTATACCAACTCGATTCCATGTGTGCAGCTGTCCTCAGCTGATATCCCATGGCTCTGGCACCTCCTACTCACCAGTGTCTCCACTGCTTTGCCTTCATAACTTCCCACAAAGTGCTCTCAAAACTTCCTTGCATGGATTCTGAACCTGACACATGTTGTCTGGACAGTGATGCTTGCTATGTAACCCTTCAATCTTGCAACTTTCATTCCATCAAAGACAGTACCACAGGGGCTGTGTTGGCAAATCCTGCAGTCAGCATTAGATGCATTCTGTACCCTTGCACCACAATTACATCGGCTTCTTAGATTCTGAGGAAGCATTCTGCTAGGCAGGTGCTTACCAGAATCAAGAAAATATTTCTTCATTGAGATTAAGCTCTCTGGATTCATACATATTTGCATTTTCGCTCATTGGAGTTCTTGGCAGATGGCTTTTTTCTCCTTTCTTAGTGTCTCAGTGCAGAAGATCAGGCTTCACTTCAATGGAACTAATTTGTTTGTCAGAGATAGATGCTGCATACATTCATTCCCCTTCTTGAAAAGTTTAATCTTATGGCCTAATCATAGTCACATTTAATATCTCCTTTTACTGCCTATTACTCTCTTTTCCTCTGCCCTCTGTAGATCTGAATGAGAACAGATGTATACATTGCAAGCATACAATTATCAGAAAAGGCTATAGAAATTGATTTCCCTAGCATTATGCACAATGCCCTAAATCATTATAAATTATGCATAATTTAATATATGTTTATATTATCTTTAATTTAAATACATTTGTAATATATAAATTTTATACAATAATTAGAATGATAAAAACTCAAAATATACTTTATACTAAAATATTTTAAGGGCTGAAGCAATGGCTCAGTCATTAAAGGTTAGGTTCACAACGAAAATATAAAATACTTTTAAAAAAATCAAATTGAAAGTCTCATTGTATGAAGTCTTGCTTTATGTAATGACATCCTTATTGTTACAATGGATTTTGCACATGGTGACACTCTCTAGTTTTCTCACTCTGTTCTGATGTTTCCCTTCACCTTCTCAAATTGTATCTCTATTCATATATATCACTCAAATATACTTATGTAGGATAAAAATGAGCTGTGCTTTTGGTATTAGCTATATTGGTGCAGCTATTATTCTAAGACATAAACAGATCAAGTAGTAAGTAATATAATATAGTTCTGCCCTTTTATGCTTTTCATATATGCTATCTGAATGTATATTTATAAGAACAATCACAAATATTAAATAAAAATTTTCATGGATTTTTTTCTGGCAAAATACATGTAAAGAAGCTTTCATTCATATCCTCATGGAATTAAAGACAACAGAATTAAAATATTATAATTTTAAGATTGTAACAAAGAACCTGTTACTCATATCTTAATCCACAATGTTAAAATCACTTTATTTTAAATTAAAACCCACATACACCCAAATGTACACAACTTGTTTACATATTGATGATAGATCTCATAAATAAAATTTAATCATGCCTGTGTTGAAATTTGTCCCATTAATTAAGAATGTCTTCTAATATTTCAGTTCTCCATAATTTTAGAGATTTAACAATGTTGCAGTGTTTCCTGACCCTGTGATTTCTTTGAGAGAAATTGTGAAACTAATCTGCTAAAACAGATGCTTGACATCAGAGAAAATATCACCATAGAATGGATGGCAAGAATCTCCAATATCTGCATTCAGCATAAGTGATAAAATCTATGTTTTATATACAAAAGAATTAATTAGGTAAATGATGAAACTACATGAGTTACAATGACCACAGAAATAACATGCAAGGCAAAAAAGTACATAGTCATATGTACTCAATAGTCTAATCAATCAGGACTGTGGTGCCAGATCCTAGAATACAGCAGGGTGAGCATTCAAGTTGGGACCACATTGCTATGTTTCAGTAAAGATAATATTCACATTCTGGGCACAAGGTCGTTGGTATGTTTGCATCACTGTATTGTTGATCTGAAATTGGAGATGATCACTAGAAATATCAGATTTGGGGGTCTAAACATCCAATGAATAGAATATCCATGGAGTATTAAGACAAGTCCAGACCATGGACTTTTACATCTTTGAATCTTAGTAGTCATATAGAATTAGCTAGCAGCTCCACCTCCAAATCTATGCTTTGAAGAAACTGGTTTTTTTCATATCATCTGCTTTACTTTTTAAAGGAGATCTTTTTAAAGGTATAGGCAGGAAATCGTCTTGTAATAAAACTATGTAGAACTGAAATACTGTACAGAAAGCTTCACAGGGGACTTTTTGCCAGTTGTTCCAACTAAATAAAAAGAAACTATTCTGAGGAATTTATTCACCTCCATATTTACTGGGAACATTAAGGAGAAATTTTGGATGGTGTTTTATTAGATGCTGAAATAAAATGACATAGAAGGAGGTATGTTTGTGAAATTTATTAAATGCTCCATTGTCAAATCTCATGTTCCACTGTCAAATCTCAAAAAGCATAAGATAATCTTTGCTTTATATTTTCCAAGCATTTAGCATGAAACAGATGCTGTTGCTGTAGGGGAATCTCTTTCTTCATATTCCCAGTATTCCCAAGGAATCAAATGACCTGGTGAGGAATTAGGAAGATGCCACAAATTGCCACATAGTTTTGTGATTCCGTTAACCAGAATTCATCTTGACAATGGCAAGGATAATTTTACATAATAAGAATCAAAGCATAAAAATCTACCACGTGGACTCTTATAAAGTAACATGACTGAGTAAAAACCATAGCTGTGAGTCAGCAGGGATTTAGAGAAAGTGAACAAAATATTTAATTTAGCTTTTCAGGACTGTTGTGTGTCACGTTTGTTAAAAAAAATAATTCACATAAAACGTATTTCTACATGATGCTTTTCACAGAAGTATTTACACGTTATGAGAAATATTTGGCAATGAAATGTTTGAACTCTTAAAGATGACATAATAAATATTTTTTCTCACCAAATTCCCATGAGAATAGCTGCAGGCATAGATGCCAAGAAGCTTATATCTCCAAGAAAATACTCTAGCTTCAGGAGCAAGGGTGTCAGTGGCAACTGTCCTTCTCAGGTAAATTTCCTTTAACAAAAGCAGTTTGTATGGGTATTTATTTCTTACTATCTTCAATACTAAAACTCCCTCAGTGCTACCAAAAATTCCCTGTAGGATAAGTCTATCTGCTGGACATCGTTTATTACTCAGCATATTATTCCTAACAGGACTATTATAACTGGTCATACAGAGGTTTGCTTGGTCTCTAAAACCCAGCTTATAAATGAATGTGTTTGCTCTACTGACATTCTTTAGATGTTTTAGATGCAATTGGCTTACCATCTTTAATTTTCTTCAATTAATAATCATATTACAATGTTTAGGACAATTTTATTAGCACATAATATTAGTATGGATTTTGCTTTCTTTGAGAGATTTATTAATTTCTTCCATTTTGTTTATTTTTTCTTCCATTTCTTTAAGGAAGTGTTTTATTTCTTCTTTAAATGTCTCCATCATCTTCATAAAGCTTAAAATTGTTTTCCTCTGCTTCTAGGTTAGGATGATCAAGTCTTCCTGTTGTGTGACCACTGGATTCTGGTGCTGCCATGTTGCTTTTTAGGTTGTTGGATGAGTTCTTGCATTGGCGCCTACCCATCTCTTCCTTCAACTGAGACCAACAGTGCCTTTGTGCCTTGGTCCAATCCTTGCAGGGGCTGTCTGGATATTTGGGAATTGTTCTTGGTCTTCTCAGTACTGTCAATGTCTGTGTCTCAGGGAGCCACTGAGGTCTCTCTTAGCCTGCTCTTTTGGTCTTCTTTCCTGGTTCACTCTCTTGGTTAACTCTGTGCAGTCCAGCTTATACTTTAAAGTTTCTCTCTTGGTCCTTTCAGCAATAAACTCTTCTGTTGCTGGCTAGATAAGCTGAGACAGGTGGGGAAGGTGCTCAGTGTTTTGTCCCACTATAGAGGGCCTAGAGAGTGGGGTGTCCTGTCACGTAGCTGGTCATGTTTCTCTGATTTCTTTCTCATCTGTATATAGATTTTTTTTTTACTTGATATTTTATTCTGCCACATTACTGAAGATATTTATCAGCTGTAGTAGTTACCTGGAAGAGCTTTTAGGACCACTTTTGTATACTATCATATTATCTGCAAATAGCAAAAGTTTGACTTCTTTTCAAGGATCTTCTGCCCCACCCCTCACATATACAGGATGGCAAACTGTCCCAGACCACTTATACCTGGTACACAGATGGCAGCTCCTTTTTATGTGAAGGGAACTGTAAAGCATGTTATGCCACAGTATCAGATACTGGGGTAGTGGAGGCACAGCACTCCCTGCCCGTACCACTAATCAGCAGGCTGAGTTAAAAGCCCTTACCCATGCCTTCCAGTTAGCAAAGGGACTATCTTTAAATGTTTACACAGACTCCAAATATGCCTTTCATATCCTCCTGTTCCACACAGCTATCTGAAAGGAGTGTGGGCTTCTTATGACAAAAGGAGAATCCATAACTAACTCAGGCTACATTATAGACCTGTTAAAGCCTCCTGTTTCCCCAAGGTTATAGGAATTATTCACTGTCGGTCTGACAGCTCCATTATTTCCAAGGGAAATAACTGGGCTGACCAAGCAGCTAGAACAACAGCATTCCAGAGGCCAAACCTACCTCAATCACCTTAAGGGGTTCATACAATACATCCCACCTTCTTGCAGACACCCACTGACACCCAGCAAATCCTGTCCTACCTACATCAGCTCTTTCATCCTAATAGCAAAGCTCTATTTCATTTTGTTAAGGCTCACCTCCAACCCACCCCTGAGGACTTAGAATTCTTAAAAGCTATCACTGCCTCTTATAAAATCTGTCAAAAGTCAGATCCCAAAACCAAATATTGTACTTTCCCTTTTCCTACCCACCATGCCAGGGGCTCCCTTCCAGTAACTGACTGGCAGCTGGATTTTACTCATATGTACATGTTAAGAAGAGTTAAATATCTCTTGGTTTTGGTGGACACAATGTCTAGGTGGATTGAAGCCTTTCCCACCACTAATAAGAGGGCCCAGACAGTTTCCCATGTTCTTCTCCAAGAAATCATCCTCTGGTGTGGAATCCCAACCTCTCTTCAGTTGGATAATGGCCCAGAGTTTACTTCCCAGATTTTCCAAAATTTGTCTAAGTCTCTTAACATCCCCTGGTATTTTCATGTCCCATACCACCCTCAGTCTCCAAGGAAGGTAGAATGGACTAAACATTCCTTTAAAAATGTTCTTGTTAAAATGTCACAGGAGCTTTAACTCAACTGGGAAAAACTTTTGCCTCTGGTGTTTCTAAGGCTTAGGGCTCTCCCCAAAAGCCCCCTTTTCATATCACCCTTAGAATTTATGTATGGGTGGCCAGTTTTAATCCCTGGCCTCTCACCTAAAACCTCTCCCCTTCCTGATCATCTGCTTACTCTGCTGTTATCCCATCTTTGCTCCCTATTATGGGATTTTACTGACTACTCATTACCTCAACCATGTACTAATTCATGCTCACCACTGATTAAAATAGGAGGTCAGGTACTATTCTCTCCCCCCAGACCAGTGCCCCTCATCCCTTTCCCCTAAATGGCAGAGCCCCTTTAAAGTAATTCTTGTAACTCCCACAGCTGCCAAGCTCATTGGATTCACCTGTCCCATCTTAAACCTTTCACTCTTCCAGATCAAGATACTCCCTTGTATATGGTAACTAAAACAGGGCCCTATTCTCTTAAGTTCCAGAGAGCACCAAGATCAGCCACTCTTTCTCCAGTTCCAGAAAAATAAAAGTCTCATCTTCACACAACTTTTCTGTGCCAAAAACTCCATATACTCTCCCTCTTCCTCTTTCTCCTATATGCTTTACGAACTTCTCCACATCTCCAATGTCATGCTTAAATTTCCAGTTAACCACTCAGGGACCATCATTAAACATAGAGCCAGAGGTACAAGGACTGTCAAAAGACCAGGTGGTAAGAAACAATAAGAAGTTTGCGGCCATAACTCAAAAAAAAAAAAACCCTCACAAAATAGACTTTAACGTAACAGATTTATCACTAACTGCAGCAGTGTTTCCTGGATGTTAAGGTAATACCATAATGCTAAATGAAAACAAGTGCTTTAAGATTTACTTCAGGTAAGACATTAAAGGGTCTAATAATTATCTTTTCAATAGTTCCCTCAACTATCTTCTATTCCAATGATATATCTTCATATTTTTAATATGTCTTTTAATATGTCTAAAATTTCATTCTTTTCAAATATTTTTTCATAAGCTCCAGGGAGTCAATTGGACCTACCTAAATGTACCAGACTCACCCAGAATAAGTATCATTTAATTCTCCCCTTATCATTCCTGGTCTCAAGAACCCCTGGGAAATTCCCTCCTCCACCACCCCGAAAGAATCCCCCTCTATCTTCCATCTTGGGACTCTCCTCTCTTAATCTAAATTTTTTTCCAGACTTAATTTTCTGCCTTTCCAATATCTTGAGGGGTCCAAGCTGCCAGCCAGCCTGTTCCACAGAGCCTGGAAAAACACAACAGTAATCAGCCACCCCAGGACATTGTCAAGCATCTCAACTCCCCGACCCAACAAAGTCAGTGTGAAGCAGTCACGAGATACCTTATGATGCCCCATTCCCACCCATTAAGACTCCCAAACCCCCAAATTTTTATAATAAACAAAGGGGTGGAATCTAATTTTTCAGCCACAAATAAGGCTGTACTTCCAAGTTCTAGAGCCATGCATGTGCAGGCAAGCAATTGCCTGAATGTTAAAGGATCCTACATGATACATGTACCCACATGAGTGGTTCCATCCACGTATGATTCAGCTAAACCCTTGGGCACATGCATGAGCCCGTCATCTGCATCATCAGCATATGATGTAGTCATGCCAACCTCCTGTGTGCATGCACTAGGCAGCTTTTAAAAAGCTGGACATGCCATCTTCCTCCCTCTCTCTGCACATCGATTCCACAGACCTGTACACACCCCCTCAATAAACTCCTCAGTTGGTTTGTTGCATGTTCAATGTTTCCTTCTCACTTGCACCAGGTAATTTCAGGTACCACATACCAAAATTAAATCAAGACCAGAAAAACAATTTAAATAGACATATAAGTACTAAGAAAATAGAAACAGTCATTCAAAGTCTCACAAATTAAAAAAAAAAAAAGGCTAGGGCCAGATTGTTTCAGAGCAGAATTCTACCACAAGTTCAAAGAATAGCTAATACTAATACTGCTCAAATTGTTCCACACAAAGGGAAACAAAAGAAACACTGCCAAAATCTTTTTATGAGGCTACAGATGCCCTGATACCAAAACCACACAAAAATGCAAAAAAGAGAATTACAGACCATATTTCCTCATAAAAAAATGATGCAAAAATACTCAATAAAATATTGGCAAACCAAATCCAAGAACACATCAAAATAATCATACACAATAATCAAGTATGACAAGAACATTTTAGTCTTTGAGGAAAGAAACTGGATAAGGTATCAGAAAATGGGAAGATCTCCCATCCTCATGGATCAGTAGGACCCACATAGTAAAAAATGATAATCTTGACAAAAGCAATCTGCAGATTCAATGCAATTCCCAACACAATTCTACACAGAACTGAAAAGAACAATGCTCAACTACATATGGAAAACCAAAAGACCCAGGCTACTTAAACCATCCTGTATAATGAAGTAACATAGAGAGGAATCATCAATCATGACTTAAAGCTTTAATATAGTAATAAAACATCTTGGTATTAGTATAGACACATCGATCAGTGGAATCAAATCAAATACCCTGAAATTAATCCACACCTGTGAATACCTGATTTTTGACAACTAAGCCAAAATTATATGATGGAAAAAAGAAAGCAACTTCAACAAATGGTACTAGCATAACTGGCATTGACATGTAGAAGAATGCAAATAGAGCCATATCTATTGCCATGTACTGTACACAAGTCAAGTCCAAGTGAACAAAAGACCTCAACATAAATCCCATTACACTGAATCTGATAGAAGAGAAAGTGGGAAGTAGCATGAACACATTGGTACAGACTACTTCTTAAATATAACACCAGTGGTACAGACCCTAGGAGCTACAACTAATAAATGGGACCTCCTGAAACTGATAAGTTTCTTTAAGGCAAAGGCACAGTAAATAAGACAACAGAACAGCATACAAGACAGGAAAATAACTTTTTCAACCTCACATCAGACAGAGGGCTGATCTTCAAAATATATAAAGAACTCAAGAAGCTAGACATCAAAATACCAAATAATCCAATCAAAAAATGGGATGCAGAACTAAACAAAGTATTTTCAACAGAAGAATCTCAGTTGGCCAAAATACACTTAAAGAATTGCTCAGCATCCTTAGCCATAAGAGAAATGCAAATCAAGATAAGATTGAGATACTATCTTACACCTGTTAGAATGACTAAGATCAAAAACCCAAATGTCAGTTTATGTAGCAGGAAAATGGATGGAATTAGAAAAAAATCATCCTGAGTGAGTAATCCAGAAAGACAAACATGGTACATATTCACTCATAAGTGGATATTAGAAGTAAAGCAAAAGATAATTAGGCTGCAATCCATAAACCAAGAGAGAAACTGGATAACAAAGAGGAACCTAAGAGGACAAGCATCAATCATCCTAGGAGTGGAAATAGGATAAAATAACCTGGGTAAACTGGTATGTGGTAAACATGGAAAGGGATAGGGGATGAAAACTTGAGGGAATGGGATGGTTGAGTAGGGGGAGACATGGAAAGGGAGAGCAATGAAAGAGATGTCTTGATAGAGGGAGCAATTGTAGAGTTAGGGAGAAACCTAATGCTAGGGAAATTGCCAGGAATCCACAAGGATGACTCCAGCAAAGACTCCTAGCAATATTGGAGAGTGAACTGATCTTCCCATTTAATGAGATTGATGACTAGCCTAACTATCATCATAGAGCTTTCAACCATGAATGATGGAAGCAGATACAGAGATCCATAGCTAGTCACTGGGCTGAGCACCTGAAGTCCAGTTGAAGAGAGAAGAGATATACTGTATGATAGGAGGCAGACAAGGCAGGGAAACCTACAGAGACAGTTGACCTGACTAGTGAGAGTTTAAAGACTCTAGGATGATGGCTGGGGAACCTGCAGAGGACTGAACTTCTAGGCCTTCTGAATGTGGGTAACAGTAGTAATGTGGTTTGGTCTGATGGTAGGGTCCTTGGTAATAGGACCCAGATTTATTCCTGGTGCATGAACTGGCTTTTTAGAGACCATTGCCTATGGTAGGATACCTTGCTCAGCCTTGATGTGGGATGAAGTGGTTGGGCCTCACTTAACTTGATGTGTCAGACTTTGTTGACTACTCACTGGAGGCCTTAGCCTCTCTGAGGAGAAGATGGGCATGGGGTAGGCAGGAGGTAGATAAATTCGGAGGAGAGGAGGGAGGGGTAACTGTGGTTGGTATATAAAAACAATTAAAATAAACCACACTGAACTTCATAGAAGACAAACTGGGAAGTACATTTGAATGCATTGGTTCAGGAGACCACTTCCTAAATATAACTCCAATAGCACAGACACTGAGATCACTAATTAATAAATGGAACTCCTGAAACTGAGAAGTTTCTGTAAAGCAAAGTATGGTCAACAAGACAAAACAGCAGCCTACAGAATGGGAAAAGATCTTTACCAACCCCACATCAGACAGAGGGCTGATCTACAAAATATATAAAGAATGCAAAAAACTTGGTATCAAAAGAACAAATAACAATCCAATAGAAAAATTTGGGTATAGACATAAATACAAAACTCTCAACAGAAAAATCACAAAAGACTGAAAAACACTTAAGGAAATGCTCAGCATCCTTACCATCAGAGAAATGCAAACCAAAACAACTCTAAGATTACATTTTAAATCTATCAAAATGTCTAAGATCAAAAACACTGGTGATAGCTTATACTGGAGAGCATGTGGGGTGAGGGGAAGACTCCTCCATTGCTGGTGGGAGTGCAAACTTAAACAGCTGCTTTGGAAATCATTATGGCGATTTCTCAAAAAATTAGGATGCAATCTACCTCAAGCCCCAATAATACCACTTTTGTACATATACCCAAAGGATGTTCAATAATACCCCAAGGACATATGTTCAACTATGTTCATAGCAGCATAATTCATAATATCTAGAACTTGGAAACAACCTAGAATGGATATAGAAAATATGGTGCATTTACACAGTGGAGAACTGTTCCGTGGTAAAACAAAACAAAAAAAAAAGATAATGACATCTTAAAACTTGCAGGCAAATGGATGGCTCTAGAATATATAGAATATATATTGGGTGAGGTAACCCAGAATCAGAAAGACAAATATTGCTGTAAGCCACAAAGTTATACAATAATTGTTCAGCCATCTTTCATGAGCAACTTATGAGAACCAAGGGATCTGGTAAGACTAAACCAAAAGGCAAGGCTTTTTGATGTTATGGCTTTGTGAATAAAATGCCTGTCCTTTGCTGTAGATTTTTCACTGTAGCTAACTCCCTTTCTGTTAGATATTTGGGGATTAATTCCCACAGTTCAGAGCTATTTAGTAAAAACAAATTCCCACTGGCCAGGCCTTGTTCCTCTCTCCTAGGTAAGTGCAGAGATCTGCCTTCCTGCAATTATCTTTATCAGCAGGCATTTGGTCAGTATTTGGGCAAGGGCATCCATCCCATTTAAGATATTCACAGATCTCCAAGGACATAGAATTACTACCTGCCCAAGTCGCTGCTCTGGTTTTACCCCAAGACCAGAAAGACTGATAATAGCTCAACCTTCAACTGATAATTTAGAGGCCTGTGTCCCTTGTTCACTTAGAGGAGACCTAGGCCTATAGATACTGCAGGATCTAGTTTATGTGCTATCCAATCAAGATACTCCCTGACTTTTTACATAAGTTGCTTGGTTACCTGATTCTATGCTTGCTGGGAGAAAACAGAGTACTAATTTAAACAATCCATACCCTATTCATAGTTCTACTGAAAGTAAAGCTTTTACCTTTTTATCTACCACCTAAAAAATGCTGCATATCACACTAACTTTTCCCTCTAGAATTCCCTGATGATTTGATTCCTTTCTTAACTATTTTTTTTCCATTAAGGAGTACACCAGGCCTGTACTAGCTACTCCCATGGATCTGTGTGTGTGAAGACTCTTATCTGAATTTTTATGGGACAAAAGAATTCTGGCCCAGAAACCTGTGAAGGCTGGGAAAATGCTGGTTTTAAGGGTATATATGACTAGGAACATTTGTAACAAGGAGGACAAGGAAGAACACTGTAGAACTAAGAGCAATGTAGAACAGGGGAGAACAAGAAGGAACAATGAGAAGTGATGGATTGAAGAGAGAAGAATAAAGAATTATGGATAGATGGAACCTTTTGTGAGTAGACTTTTACCCTCAGATCTAACCCCCCCTTTAGTTGTTCATGGATCCCTAATTGAACCCTATAAAGGAGTCTTAAAGGCAAAACCCTTTAAGGCTCCCAATAAAATATAATATGTATGCATTCCTAAGTAGCTTTTATACATAAAATATTGAAAAATCAGCCTATAGTTTACAACCCCAGAGAACCTAAACAACAAAGAGGACCTTAAGAGAGACACACTGGAACTACATAGGAAGCCAAAAGAGATGATATCTCTTGAGTAAATTGAGATTGTGAGGGTCATTGGAAAGAGTAGAAGGGGAGAGGAGATGAAGGGAGGAGAGCAGACAAAATTTATAGCTCAATAAAAACAAGAAAAAAGTTGAAATATAATAAAAATTAAAAATTGGGTACAGATCTAAACAGTGAATTCTCAACAGAAGAACCTCAGATGGCCTAGAAACACTTAAAGAATTGCTCACCATCCTTAGATATCAGGGAAATGCAAATAAAAATGACTCTGAGATGCGATCTTACACATGTAAGAATGGCAAAGATCAAAAACTTCAGTGACAGCCTATGTTGGAGAAGATATGGAGTAAGGAGAACACTCCTCAACTGTTGGTATAAATTTAAACTCCTACAACCACTTTGGAAATCAGTATGGTAGTTTCTCAGAAAACTGGGACTCAATCTACCTCAAGACCCAACTATACCAATCTTGGACATATACCCAAAGAATGCTTAATCATACCTCAAGGACACTTGCTCAGTTCTGTTCATAGCAGCATTATTCACAGTATCTAGAAACTGGAAACAACTTAGATGCCCCTCAACTTCATATGTCATGCTTTGTTGATTCCCATGTGAGACCTGCAATTTCTGAACAAAGGAGAAGTGGATGGGGTAAGGAGGTGAGGGTAAGAAGAAGAAGAGCGTAGGGAGAGTAAACTGTGGTTGTTGTGTAAAATAAAAGGAAAAATATTCAAAATAAATATTTTTGAATGCAGCATCATTATTGCTTAGAAGTAAATTTAGATTGCTATTATTTAGAAAATATGAATGGGCCAAACTTTTCATTTGACTTATAATTAATTAACCTATATCTTTAGTTTTTGAAATAAATAGAGCATATGTAAGGATATCTACAATACTGTTACTAGTTTGATCTGCTAATTAGTGAACAATGCCCAGAAGATTGCATTTATCCTACAGGGAGTTTTAGCCAGCATTTAGGGAATTTCAGTGTTCATCTCAAAAACAGGATTGAAGGTAGAAAGAAATAAATATAATTCCCTCACAACTGTGTTTCTTAAGGAAAACTAATACACAGAGAGCAATTCTTGATACCTTTCTTCCCTCACTTAAACTATTCTACATGAGGATTTTGTCCTTACATCCATGGGTGAGAGATAATTTTTTTATTTTCTTTTTTAAAAAGTTAAATGAGGTGCATATCAAATATGAAGACTTTCCCAGTATATTTAACAATATACATGGAAATATCATTTAAGAGGATTTATCTAATAAATAGAACACAAGGCAGTTCCAACTGAAAGAGCTAAATCCCTATGGACTCACAGGTACTTGTTTGTGGACCAAAGATTTGATCTCCATTGTGAGGTTTTGTGAAATTCTTGTAGGTAAACTTTATACTGTGCTTCTTATTAATAACTAAAGGAGTTTAGCTTCATAAACTATGTAGGGGGTATTGCATCATAGAAAACCTAATATGTTATGGTGAAAACCATAAACCGAACTTCATAAGCTTTTAAATGAATTACAATAAGTCAAAGGTGGAGTTGAGACTCATATGTTCTGAAAAATAGTGTTCTGTTTTCTTAATTAAGATATCCAGGAAGTGATGGCCATGCCTTTAATCACAGCACTTGTGAGACAAATACAGGTGGACCTCTCTGAGTTTGAGACCAGTGAAGATACAAGACAGGCTCCAAAGCTAGATAGAAACCCTGTCATAAAAAAAAAGAAAAAGATAATGTAAAAAAAAAAAAACAAATCTGTCAAAAATTTCAGTTAACTTTATAATAAATTTTATTTTAAAATATCCTAGAAATTAAGTTAAATCACTCAGAGGATTGTAACAATAGGAGTGTCTGCCTTCTTCCTCACCTGGTCCTTGGTTCACATAGCACTCCAGGAAGCATGAAGAAAGAAGATTGCACCACACTGCAACATCACTTACATTAGTAAATTTTTAGCAGATAACAATTATAACCTTACAATTTTGGAGATCAGATGTTTTAATTTATCTCAAACATACCAGCTTCTATTAATGTCTTTACAACCTTATAAACTACAAACAGAATTTCTGATATCTATTCCCAGTAAGAATGGAGAAGATAACACTTCCCAGAATATTGTCTTCTATTTAAGTGAAACAAAGTCCTTAGATAACTTTTTATGTAATAATCAAGTTCCTCATATTTTTACTTTTTTAAGTTAATTGTAGTCACCATGCTTTTTACTTAACTCCATATTCCAACAGTTTTCCATTTTCTTTTGGTTTGTAGTGATGATTCTTGGAAAAAAAATTACTTTCAAGAGATCACCCATATGAGCTTGGGGTCTGTAGTTAAATCCATAATGAAATGGTAAGGTAAAAAATTAAAAAATATGTATTGCAACACACCTATTTGTCTGGTCTTTTAGCAACCCATGACTGTTATTGTTTAGAGATTAATGCCTGCTGTTGACAGTTGACCTGTTCCTATTTTAGTTTACCAGTGCAGTGTTGTATATACACAAACACATTATGTGCAGGATTCTGAATATTTTACTATTACAGAAATGCCATGTGATGATGTCTTAATTTCCCTCCTCCTTGGTTTATACTGGATCAATCTTCACCCCATGGCTTATTGCCGTTTTTTTTCTTCTTTGCCTGCTATGAATATAGTCACTATTAATCAATTTGTTTCTGAAATTTGTCATATTTTTTTTCTTTTTTCTTGGCTACATTGTAACGAACTGTGAAGGTGGACACCCTATCTCCCAAGAGCAGATATCAGAGGTTTAGGTATTCACAATGATCATCTGTGCAGAGTCACATATTGCACTGACTGTAAACATCTTCCTGCAGTAGTCTGAGCATGGGCTTCCATCATGTATGCAGCATGTCCCACATACTTAGTGACTTTTCTAGTCTCTGTATTCAAATGCATGGTGAGAAGCAACTTATGGAAGGAAGGATTTTCTTCTTAAAAATAACTTTAATTTACTGTTTTGTGCCTTTGAGGGTTTTGCCTACTGGATATCTGTGAACCCCAAGATGTGCCCCTTGAAGTCAGATGCCTGAGGAGAATGTCAGATCCTCTAGATCCAGACTTACATATGGGTATGAGTCACTATGATGCTGCTGGGAACTGAACCAGGATCCTTTGGAATAGTGGCTAGTGCTCATAACCACTAAGCCAATTTCCCAGCCCTTTTATTTCTTTCTATCTCACTGCATTTCTTTCAGCACTTAAATTGTATACAGCTGTTGAAAACTTAAGTCTTTCTTTTCACTGTTGTTTCTTTTGTAATGTTATATATTCTGCCTTCACTTTCAAAATCTCACTCATGAAATTGAAAGGAATGCAGTGTTTTTTACCATAATTTTGTTTCAAGGAAATAAAAAGGTCCACTAGAAAGCTATGATGGTATAAGGAGCAGAAAAATCAGAAATAAGATTTCAAATTGCTATCTTATTACTTGACTTTTAGTATGTAAATATAAAAGAATTATGCACATAAGTAATACCAAACGCATGTTTGCAGACATTTACCATATAATATTTTTAAAAATGTATGTGTATATATAAATGAAAGTAGAAATGATATCTTCAGGAAGAAGAAAGTTTAGGAAAGGGAGAAAATGTGAGATGTTCTTAGCTGTATTTTCAAAGCACATAATACAAAAGAATGTAAATGACTTTATATAAACTGTAACTTTGTATAATTATTTATTAATAAGAAAATATTATTTTGTAGGACTGTAAAAGACTTTTTAATTGAGCTAATATAATATCTCTTTAAGACATTTTATTATAAGCCTGAAATAATAGCATGTGCCTTTAATCCCAACACTCTGGAGACAGAGGCAGGTAGACCTGAGTTTGAGGCTAGCCTAGCCTTCATATTAGCACCAAGACAGCCTGGGCTAATTAGATAAACCTTTCTCAAAAAAAATTAAAAAACAAGCAATCACATATGACATTTTACTATAAAAAGGATTATATATTTTTCATTCTAATATCTCTATACCACCTTTCTCTCACACACACACACAAAGTCACACACTTTATAACTGATTAAGATATGCATGAGAAGGTAAATTAGTGTGCATGGACTCATTATTTATCTTTCAGATAAGTAGGTCTGAAAGTTTGTACATTAAAATTGTTCAGAAAATATTTTGTTTCTGGCATGATTAAAAAGCAGAAACAAGACACCTTCCTATCTATTGACTGTGGAGTGCCTGAAGCACACAAAAGTAGTCTCAATACAATCCTAATCTACTGGGTCTTACTTACATTGAGAAAACTCTCCTCCCTCCTTGCGGTGAGCAGTCTGAGCGGGTGTGATGGAAGGAAACTGGACACAGCTAGCTGAATTTTTTCTCAGAGGAATAATAGATCGTCCAGAGCTGCAAGTCCCTCTATTCCTGGTGTTCTTTTCCATCTATGTCATCACCATGGTGGGCAACCTTGGCTTAATCTTTCTCGTCTTGAAGGACCCCCATCTTCACACTCCCATGTACCTTTTCCTTGGAAGTTTAGCCTTTGCTGATGCCTGTTCTACAACCTCTGTGACTCCAAAAATGCTTATGAAATTTTTAAATAAGAATGACATGATATCACTGGATGAGTGTTTTTCCCAATTTTATTTTTTTTGTTCAAGCGCTACTGCAGAATGTTTCCTACTGGTAGCGATGGCCTATGACCGCTATGTAGCCATATGCAACCCTCTGCAGTATGTAGTTGTGATGTCCAAAAGACTCTGTGTTCAGTTCATATGTGTGTCATATCTAATTGGACTTCTACTTGCCTCACTTCATGTAGCATTGTTATTTAGGTTAACTTTTTGCAGTTCCGATATAATAGATCATTTTTTCTGTGATGTCATACCACTCTATACAATTTCTTGCACTGACCCATTCATTAATGCCTTGGTCCTTTTCATTTTTGCTGTTTTTGTAGAAGTGGGTACTTTTATGAGCATTATAGTTTCTTATATCCATGTGCTTTTTGCCATCCTGAAAACAAGGTCTAAGAAGGGCAGAAGAAAAGCCTTCTCCACCTGCAGTGCCCATCTGGTGTCTGTTTCTTTGTTTTATGGCACCATCTTTGTAATATATGTGATATCTGGATCTGACACAGAAAATTATCAAGGTAAACTGTATTCGTTATTCTACACCATTATCATTCCTCTACTGAACCCCTTTATTTACAGCCTAAGAAACAAAGAAGTTTTAGGTGCATTGAGAAAACTCACAAAATAATCACTATTTTCTGAAAACTTTTAGGTGTTTTCTATCACCAGATACTCTCTTTCTAAGTTCATCATAATATTTGGCACTGTATGTTGCAGATAATGTGAATTTTTACATATTGTTAGGTAGATCAATAAAACATAAACAAAAATGTCTGTTATTGTTATTGTTGTTGCTGCTATTAAAATAGTGAACTCTTTAAGGGATAATAGAGAATAAATTGTTTTTGAATTCAAACTCAAAAGAGAACATGAGTTACCTGCAAATTATTTTCTTCATAAGATTAATACATTCTTATTTTTCTAATATATGTGTTTGTATATTATTGAAACAAAAACTCCATGTATATGCATTCAACTTCTATTTTTCATTTATTGATTTTTCTTTTATACATAAATACATTGCAAATGATCATAACTAACATCCACTGTCCCCTCTTCCATCTTACTGTCAATGGGAGCCCTTCCCTAATCTTATGTTTTTTCACACCTGCTGTATTTAACAGTGTCATTGCAATTATGAACATACAGCTGTGGAGGATGCTGCACAAAGAACACTGCACTCTTGATCCAAAACAGGGAAAGAACAGGCTGGATTCAAGCTAGAAGCTCTCTCTCTGATGAGTAGCCCTAGCCCTTAGAGTACCAGAGAATGCTACAGAATGTAGTTTTCACAGAACCCCTCTTCTTCCTCTGGCTTTTACATTTCTTCTGCCCACCCTTCTATCATGTCCCTTAGGCCTTGGAGCAAGTGCTATAGTTGTCCCATTCAGGACTGAGGACTCTAGAGTTGCTTATTTTCAGCACATTAACCATTTTTTAAAAAAAATATGTTTTTTGAAATGTTATATATAAATACAGTATTTACAGCATTTCCACTCCTTTGTTTTCCCCCTCGAATTATTTCTTTCACATTTTCTCACATTCAAAAACTGTGTTTTGAGTCTCTGCATTAATCATTGTCCTTCACAGTAAGGAGCTTCTCTAATCAAGGCTGAAAACTGCACTATGGATAATAATACAACTGTTTGGAAAGTAGTCTAACCACATGTCCATTTAGGGTGATAATAAGTAGTAAATCCTACACCACAAGATTTGTGACTGCCATGGTCAGGTGCTTTTAGTCATGTTTACAGTACCAGGTATACACGTCTTTCCATGGTGTGGGTATAAAATCCAATCAGTTTGCCACTGATTATCCCCTAAGAGTTGTGCTCTCACTAAATCAGTGGGAAGGAGTGCCTGACAGATGTCAGAGCCATCAATGAGTGATATCCCTCTAGAGCCTCAATATCACTCTGAGAGCTAGCTCTACTCAGCAAGGAGAGAGATCCTAGCTTGACTCCAGTCTGTAGCCTCATTGTTAATGGTTCAAGAGTGAACTGCTTTCAGTAATAGAGTTTTACCATGTGTTTCTGTTAATCACCCAAGAGAAAAAAGCAAAAACTTTGCCTTGGGATGTTCTGTGGCCTTCACAGTTAACAAGCAGAGAATTATCCTGCACTTGATAATGGTATTTTCCTTAAAATTACTGGAGATTCTGGTATCAGAATTGACTAGCATGTCAAAGACCTCAGTTTGAATTTCTTTTATCATAGCTATCTATATTGTTAATATTGTAAATTAGCTCTCAAAGTAATAGTTTCCCTTTTTATTTCAAATCTTGATTGATTATATAAAATTTCCTGAAATGTGATTACATAATCTATAAACAATAGGGATATTTTTATTTTTATAACCACTGCATATTACACACATAATACTGTATTGAAACCCGGTAAAAAATAAAACAATACTAGCAGTAACCTTGAATATTCTATTGTAAGTACCAACATCAGACTATTTTGCACATTTCTTCATTTGACAGTGGTTGACCTTGCCATTTGTCTCACATTGCAATTTTTTATATGTCTTTTAAGCTATAGTTTTTGATAATTATATATATATATATATATATATATATATATATATATATATATATATATATATAATCCCATTACCCTCTCTGGATACATTCTTCCTACCTAGCTACCTTAAAGCAGATGGTTCTATGTAGATTTTTCATGCACACATAATTTTACTTTACTCTCCCAAAACCTTCACTTTCCCCTTACCCCACGTCTTCATCTACATTTGTGCCTTCCCTCTCTTGGTCTCTTATTTTCATATTATTTGTGTTTTACTGTCCCCACCAAGACTTCATCCAAATCCCCACATCCTGTGGCTCCTCTCTTGCTTTCTTGACTGTAAATATACTCTCTCAACCTTATTAACAAAAATAAAAAATCTCAAAAATAAGTTTATCAGTGAGGAGTAACATGTAGCATTTGTCAATTTCCCTGAATTATGTCCCTGAATATATTTTTAGTTCTACTGATTTTCCTTGGTATTTCAATAGTTTATTTTGCTTAACTTTAATAATTCAGTTCAGCTAACCAAACTGAATTATGTGTGTGTGTATATATATATGTATGATATATATATCATACACACACACACACACACACACACACACACACACACATATATATATATCGCAAGTAAATTTCCTGACATAATTTGCTGACTATCTTGGTTAATTATATTTCCCACCTACTGTGTACAGAGAAGGAATGATTATGGGTGTACTGGTATATGTATCAGAGAGTGCACAGATTCCTGGGTAGATGCACAGGATGGTATAGCTGGGTCTCATGATATGTCTTTTTAGCTATTTGAGAAGCCTATGTACTGGCTTGCCTGGTTGTTGCATTCGTTTACAGTCTCTCCAAGTGATCATGATGGTTCCTGCTTCTCTATGTCACACCAGCATTCATTTCCTTACTAAAGTTGATTTTTTTCTCTTATAATTCCAGAAATTTAGTACATAATGTACTTTGTTCAAATTCCTCTCATTATCCTCCCCTATTCTCTTCCATCTCTTACCAAGTACCTTCTCCTACCAAAATTGATGCCAATAAAATATTGGCAAACTGAACCCAAGAACACATAAAAAAAAATCATCTACAATGATGAAGAAGACTTCATCCCAAAGATGCAGGGATGGTCCAACACACAAAATTCTGTCAATGTAATCCACTATATAAACAAACTGAAAGAATAAACACATGATCATGTCACTAGATACTGAAACAGACTTTATCTAAGTCCAATAGCCCTTCATGATAAAGGTCTTGGAGAATTCAGGGATACAAGGAATGTTCATAAATATAATAAAAGCAATATACAGCTAGCCAACAGCCAAATTAAATGGAAAGAAAATCAAGGTGATTCCACTAATATCAGAAAAGATATCCACTCTCTCTATATTTATTCAATATATTACTCAAAAATCTAGCTATAAATCAACAAAGAGAGATTGGAAAGGAAGAAGTCAAACTTTTGCTATTTTCACATGATATAATATACATGTGACCAAAAAGTATTCTACCAGGGAAATCCTACAGCTGACAAACACCTTCAGTGATATTGTAGTTACAAGATTAACTCAAAAAAATCAGTATCCCTCTTATATACAAATGATAAATGGGCTGAGAAAAAATCATGGAAACAACACCCTTTACAATAATCACAAATAATATAAAATATCTTGGGGTAACTCTAACCAAACAAGTGAAAGACCTGTATGACAAGAAATGAAAGTCTCTGAAGAAAGAAATTGATGGAGGTATCACAAAATGAAAAGATCTCCCATGTTCATGGATTGGCAGGATTAATGCAGTAAAAATTGTAATTTTACCAAAAGCAATTTACAGGTTCAATGCAATCTCCATCAAATTTTATTCACATTTTGTCACAGACCTCAAAAGAAAAATATTCAACCTTATAGCTAAAAACAAAAAACCCAAGATAGTTGAAATAATCCTGGACAATAAAGGAACTTTCAGAGGTATTACCATTCTTGGCTTCAAGTTCTACTATAGAGCTATAGTAATGAAAACATCAGGGTATTGACATAAAAACAGGCATGTGCATCAATGAATCAAATCAAAAACCCTGACAGAAATCCACATACACACCTATGAACACCTAATTTTTGACAAAGAAGCCAAAATTAAACACTAGAAAAAATAAAGCATCTTCAGCAAATAGTTCTGGCATAAGTGGAAGTCAGCATGTAGAAGAATGCAAATATACCCATATCAATCACCGAACATAAAACTGGAGCCCAAGTGGATCAAAGGCCTAATGATTAGTCCAGTTTCAAGGAACCTGATAGAAAAGAAAGTGGGAGGTAGTCTTGAATGCATTGGTACAGGAGACAACTTCCTGAGTACAAAACCAATACCACAGACATTGAGACTGAAAAGTAATAAATGGAACCTCTGGAAACTGAAAAGCTTCTGCAAAGCAAAGAATGCTCTCAATAAGACAAGACAGCAACCTACTCAATGGGAAAAGATCTTCATCAACTCCACATCTGAAATAGGGCTAATCTTCAAAATATATAAAGAACTCAATTAACTAGACATCAAAATATCAAATAATCTAATTTTAAAATGCAGTACAGACATAAAAAAAGAATTATCAAGAGAAGAAACTCGTATGGCCACGTTTCCCATCACCTCTCCCTTCTGTCTAAATAATAGAGTTCCAAACCCAATACAAAACTATATACAATAAGAACAGATATGAAGTATAAAAATCAGAATTACAACCACTATAAACAATATTAAGCAAGAAACATATACTAAATGTTTCAGTAATTATTCTGTCCTAAGAAGTCTAAGTCTTGTATTAGAAATGGCTTGGATAAGTCATAAGAGGAAAGTAACTATGACTATCTAGTCTTCAACCGTAATGAAGACCTGGGAAGGAAGATAATACTACATGAGTAGGCAGGAAGTGCAATCAGGCAGCTTCTAAAATGTGCAGTAGATGACAGAGACAACTGGACCTGGACAACCACCAAAAGTCTCAATTGCAACATTGGAGCAACCAAATTTGCCTTAGGTCTAAAATAACTGACAGATTATTCAGAGGTGAGAAATTTTTAAAAACCTTCTTACCCTGTGTAGGCAAGGTTTGACAGTCTTTTTTTATTGTATCCTGCTTGTCCAGTCTGTGCATTTTGTCAGTGGGAAAGGCATGGGCAGTTCCTTGAACAAAGGCCAGTTTTGCCAAAAAGAAAACAAGCTCCAAGTGAAGTGTCTTTGGTGCTCAACATTCTCTGTGGAATAGATCGGTGATACCCATGTGGCCAACTAAAGCCACATAAAACCTGAGAGGGCTTAATAAGGAATTCTAGACAAAAAGTACAGAATTTAACACAGCTTCTTGCTGTTTGCTGGCAGCTTGCTACAGTTCCTTTAAGAGAGATTTTCCTGATTCAGCCATAGCAGGAAATAAAAGCTGTGGCCATTTTAAATGGACTATGCTGCCAGTTCAAACTCTGGCTCTTTCAGGAGAAGAAGCATTTTAATGGGTTTTGTGAGCACGCTGCTGCAGCTTGCTTAATGACAGCATGGATTAGCTGTGTGCCTAGAGATGGGGCACTGTGCATGTCTCTCAGAGGCTGTGAGTAATTCTGCCATGCTGGACTGTGCTGAGTGACTGTGCTGAGCGACTGTGCTGAGCAAGCAGGCAGTACCATATATATCATAATAATGGCACAGCTTAAGTTTTAAGAAAAACTTAGCATTTTAAAAAGCACACCTGGTCAGAAATAATTGCAGATATGCAATAAAGAAAAACTCAGTTTAAAAAAAGAACCTATAAATGGGTCATAGTGTTGAATAAATGTACATAGGTTTGGAAGAGAGAAGAAAAAAGTATAGAGAGACATAAAAGAAAGTTAATGCTCTAAAAAAAAGGGTAAAGTCTTTAGAGAGACAGAGTACAGATAGTCATAGATTAAAAGGAGTAAAAAAAAATAAGCCACGCAAAGATGAAAAATACACAGAAAGTCTGGATTATGTATATTATTGTGTTTTCTTTGAATTTCTTGACTGTGAAGAGGCTAAGTACAAAAAGACATTTCTTTGTATGGGCTGCTAAGCAAAACCAGTATTATAAAAATATCATGACATCAGAATTTGGGTCTAAGAATACAGTGCTTTGGAAAAGAGGTTCTTTTGTCTCCACAGAGGATGAGAACCTGTGGATTTGTTCCAGGCTAATATGGTTTGCTGGACCAAAATCCCCTAGGAGATTGCTGTAAACACCACCACAAAGAAATTACTTCACTCAATAAACAACAGGAAGCAGTTTGGAGAGAAATAACTACACCCATATTCACAAATGTTGTTTGTAAATGCTTTTTTACATTTAAAGGGGGATATGCTATAGAGATTTGCATTGGTATGAATCTTGGCTTATTGATCAAAATTTAAGGTCAATTTTGTTATATGTATATTTCTGCTCTTGGTTAAGGTATTTTGATTGTGTAGTTCATTTAAAAATATAATGTATATTTAAGAAATATAGGTTAATAGATAATCATCTATAATAGTCAAGCTTATACTCATGTCAGTTAGATTTTCTAGATGTATAGATATATATTTCAGATGGATAGGTATTCTTCGGATCTTTCAGAGACCTTCAGAATATGGCATTTAAAGTGTTTTAAGAACTTAGAACTTTTCTTATCAATGAGATATATCTCTTGCTGGTAGCACAAAGCTACTTCAAGAGGATGATGGGCATTGAAGAGACTCCTTATGGAGTTGGTTAGCCATTTGGGCAAGAAACTGCTTGCCTGGACTGCTTCATGGTATTCTGTAAAAACTGGACATGAAGAACCCGCAGAGAAATGACTGCTGAACTTGCCTAAAGGTGAGACAATCCTTCAGGGTTCCTGCTTCATGAAAGAGTCTGTGAGACATTCTGCAGGATACACAAAAAAGTAACTGGCAAACACCAATATAGGCACAACTGTCTTTGAAATTTCCTGCTTCATGGAAATGTCTGCTGGATACTATAGGCCTGTAGGCTGAAGATGGATGCCCCAATGGTAAAGAAGAACTTTGGGTGACTGTCCAGGCAGTGAGACATCTCTGTCAATTCTAGAATTTTGGACGTTGCTTGCAATGTACTTTCTGTTTACTTCAGTAATACATCCTTCTGGAGTCTTTTGATGGAGTTGTAGAATTTATAGTTATGATTAAAAATTTCCTTAGTTATAATAAAAGATAAAGTAAATAGAAATATTATACCTATAATTCTTGCTTGATACCAGTTTTGTTATATGTAATTTTACTGTGTTAAAGTTAACCTTGTTTTTTATTTAAACAGAAAAGAGAAGATGATGTGGGAGTCCCCTCTGTGTGCTGTGATTACTATTAATGAATAAAGAAATTTTCTTAGCCTGTTGATAGGGCAAAACTTAGGTAGGCAGGGAGGACTGGACTGAATTCTGGAGAAAGAAGGGTGGAGTCAGAGAGATGCCATGGATCTGCTGCTGGAGAGAGAGGTGCTGAAACTTTGCTGGTAGGCCATGACCTTGTAGTGATATACAGAGAGAAAGAATGAAATTTTACCCTGCAGATGACCTGCCCTCGTAAGTCATATTCCTCTTTTTCAGTGATCCTTTCTGGATAGTTATCTTTTCCTCTTTAGGCATCCAAATGTCCGGGGTCTTGTGACTTTTTGAAGATTAGTATTTTCAGTGAAGACAAGAACAGAATCCTTCCTCAACCTTTATGAGGTTTTATGACCACTGGTATGATGGTCACCTCAGTGAAAAAGCTGTCATTTCTCTTTCTCAAGAGGTTTCTCCTTTTCAAAACAAATCTTTGAAGAAGATGCTTAAAAGAAATGCCACACTAGCTCAACATTGAGAAGTAGACGATTATTTATTTAGAGGTAGACTCACAAATCAGAATCCTCTGCTGGAACAGAGATCAGAAACCAAATCCTAATGCCAGAAAAGAGGCCGGATGCATGCTCTACATTGGCATAAATATTATAAGAGGTCACACTCCAGTGGGTGGGATTTCCTACAGCACCTCCCACTTTTGTTTAAATAAGAAAGTTCTAAACCTAATACAAAATTATATATCATAAGAACAAAAATATTCAATAATTGTCCTATTCTAACTAGTTTAAGTCTTGTATAATAAATTACTTGGCCAAGTCATGAGAGGAAAGTAACTACTACTATCTAGTCTTCAAACTCATTGAAGATCTGAGAAGGGAAATAACATTACTTGAGTAAGCAGGAAGTACAATCAAACAACTTCCAAAATGTGCAACAAATGACAGAGACAAATGGCTACCTGGACAATCACCCAAAGTCTTGTTTGCAACATTGAAGCAACCAACTTTGGCTAAGGCCTAGTGTAACTGACAGATTATTTTCAGAGGCAGGAAATTTTTCAAAGCTGTCTTACCCTGTCTTGGCAAGATTTCACAGTCCTGCTTATCCATTACCAATAGCATGTGCCTTGCCAGTGGTTGACGCATGGGGAGTTCTTTGCCCAAAGGCCAGTTTTGCCAAGAAGAAAACAAGATCCAAGTGGAGTGTCTTTGGTATTCAGCAGTCTCTCGGGTATAGATTGGTGCTGCCAACAGCAATCATGTCTCACTTCAACAGAACCCTAAGTCATTTAAAGCCATATTCTACAGCTCTTTGAAGTGGTTAAAGATTACCAATCTATGCAGAATACAATCTCTATATATCTAAAGAACCTAATTAGTCTAACTATAAGTATGACAAACATAGATGACTATTGATCTGTAATTCTTAATAACTATATAACTTAAAGACTAAGACTTCATATTAGAATATTACACAATAAACAATTGTGTACCAAGTGAGGAAAATGACCTCAATATGTAAACAGTGTATAAATATCTTGATCATAGGTAGAAATATACATTGCAATATGATAAATATATCCTAAAATTGTATCAATATACAAAAATGTTTTAAGCATAGTTAGAAGCATACATGCACACAATATGACAAAATAACTTTGCCTAGGTATACAAATATGGTGGAAAAAATAGAAACATACTCAATATAATTAATTTTGTATCAATATACAAGAATCTATACCAATGTAATTGCCTATAAATAATAACTAACTCAAAAGTATTCACTCTGTTACTCACTATTATTATTCATTAGAGTAAGTGCATGCTAATTTATTATCCCATTGAATTTTCCCTTTTTTTCCAAAAGAGATCCCTGAGCCTACAAAATTTCTCCCCTACTCCCTAACCCTATACCAATTATAATCAACTCCCAAATGATGTCCCTAACCCTGAGGACAAATTTGTTGGGAGAGGGTACGTCATCTTCTAGAATTACATATAGCTGTTATGGGGGTGATGTTCTTTCTATGGAATCCTGTGAAAGTAAAATGATGATTAAGTTCCAAGATTACTGTCTGGTATAATTGCAAATAGTCTCTGAAAATTTGGTAGGGTTTTTTTGAGGTTCCTATTTAGAGTCCTGGCCAGAACATTGTTAAAAGCTGCACCATTTCAGCTGACCAAGTTGGAACCATCTTGAGCAGCTGGTACCAAAAAAGAGGTCTTATAGTAGTGCTATCAGCATCATGACATCATATCAGCCAGATGGAGTTGTTGTTGTGGGGCCTCATCTTCCTGGAAACTTCAAAGATTACTGTATGAAAATTCATTGTTCATTGTGGAAAACATAAACATTATTTATATAGACATATACAGACATATATATTCAATGAAAGGTATGATAGCAACAAAAATAGATATGAAGAAAAGTAAATTTTTTCTAAATTCTTTTTTTCTTCTGTCCCATATCACATGGCTCTTGACATGAGACAGAAACTTTGAATTTTTCTTTTAACAACATGGTTGGATGTAGTAATGAGGCGCGAGTGGGCTGACCGCAATCCCAGTGCCCGTCTAGCTTAAACCCCAAAATAATTACACAGAAACTGTATTTATTTAAAACACTGCCTGGCCCATTAGTTCTAGCCTCTTCTTGGCCAACTCTTACATCTTGATTTAGCCCATTTCTAATAATCTGTATTAACCCCGAGGATGTGGTTTACTGGTATGAGTCTAACCAGTGTCCATCTTGGGCCAGAGAAGTATGGCATCTGCCACACTGCCTTCTCTCTCCCAGCATTTCATTTTGTCTACTACGCCCACCTAAGGGCTGCCCTATCGAAAGGCCAAAGCAGTCTCTTTATTTAACCAATGAAAGCAACAGAAATACAGAAGGACTCCTACACCATTTCCCCTTTTTCTGTTTAAACAAAAAAGAAAGGCTTTTACTTTAACATAGTAAAATTACATATAACAAAACAGTTATCAAGCAAGAATTACAGCTACCATATTTATATCTACTTTATCTTTTATTATAACTAAGGAAAACTATAATTATAACTATCCATTTTTTAACTCCATCAAAGACTCCAGAAGGATATAATATTAACTATGTAAATGAGAAGTAAGCAACTTTTAAAACTCTAGAAGTAGACATCTCGCTGTCTGTACAGTCACCCAAAGTTCCTCTGTACCATTGGGGCATTCATCTTTAGCCTACAGGCCCACAGTATTTAGCAGACATTTTCATGAAGCAGGAAATTTTAAAGACAGTTTAGTCACTTTTTTTGTGTGTCCTGTAGAATGCCTTGTAGACTTTTTTATGAAACAGGAACCCCAAAGGGTCATCTCACCTTTAGGCAAGTTTAGTAGTCCTCTCTTAGTGGGTTCTTTATGTCCAGTTTATGCAACAGTTTAGGCAAGAGCAGTTTTTTGCCCAAATGGCTAACAAACTCCATAAGGAGCCTCTTTGATGCCCATTTTTTTTTTAAGTAGCTGGTGCTGCCAGGAGCAGACCTGTCTCATTGTCATGAAAAGCCCTAAGTTATTAAAACATTAAATGCCATATTTTGTAGTCTTTAAAAGAGATGAAGAATGCCTATTTAATTGAAATATATCTCTATATATCTAGAAGATTTAGCTAATATGACTACAAACTTGACTATTATAGATGACTATCCATTAACAACTTACATTTCTTAATTATACATTACATTTTTTAAGTGAACTACATAATCACAATAACTTAATCAAGCTCAGAAATACAAATGCATATGACAAAATTGACCTTAAATTTATATCAATAAAGCAAAATCCATACCAATGCAAATTATTCATAAACATTTATATATAAATGTATGTATATCAATTACCTTTTATACTTAATTCAGAGATTTTTCCACAAAAGTTTCTAATTTTTACTTGGCTTATGTGGTAAAAAGATGTATTCAAATATAATATTGCCCTTCTGAATTAAAATTCTTGTAGGAAAAATTCTAGAAGACAATAGGACTAGAAAACAGTTAAGATTTGGATTCACTCTATCCACATGTGCCTCCCATAATTTTTTCTTCAACAGTTGTCAATTCCTTTTCTGCTTCATCTGATAATTCTCTGGGACTATTCAGGTCTTTATCATCATCTAAGATTTTGTTTAAATGAATTATTAGATCAGATTATATCCCAATAGCTGGTGGTACTGGAAATGTGTCCTAACAATCTTTGAAGTTCATTAAGAGTCCACAACTGGTCTCTCCTAAATTGGCCCTTTTGTGTCATAATTTTCTGAAAATGTATTTTATAACCTAGGTAATTGACAGAATCTCCTCTCTGAATTTTTTCAGGAGCAATTTGTAATCCCCATTTTGGCAAAACTCTCTTTACTTCTTCAAACATTCTTTCTAAAGTATCCATGTTTGAATTACATAGCAAAATGTCATCCATATAATGGTAAATTATACACTTAGGAAATTGCATACATATTATTTCTAATGGCTGACTTACAAAATATTGGCAAAGAGTGAGAGGCCACTGAGCATTCCTTGTGGAAGGATAGTCCATTGTTATCTCCTAGTAGACTGAGAATTATTATAAGTAGGCACTGTGAAGGCAAACTTTTCTGTATCCTTTTCTTGTAAAGGTATAGTGAAGAAACAATCTTTCAAATCAATAGCAATAAGAGACGATCCTTTTGGTAATAGAAAAGGCACAAAAATTCCACATTGTAGAGGGCCCATAGGTTGAATTATCTTATTGACTGCTCTTAGATCTGTCACCATTCTCCATTTTCCAGATTTCTTTTTTACAACAAATAAAGGAGAGTTCCAAGGATGGGTTGATTCTTCAATATGGTGAGCATATTGCTCTTGTACCAGTTGTTCTAAAGCCTGCAACTTATCTTCAGCTAAAGGCCACTGCTTAACCCATATTTGTTTCTCAGTTAACCATTTTAAAGGTAGGGCTGCTGGTACCTGTAAAGGTTTGCTACTTGCTTTATATCTTGTACAGCCTGAATGTCAGGTGACCTTTGTATATAGTACGTTATAGTATCTTTCCCAGAATTATGGGTTCCTGGGACTACAGGAACGTTAATCTGGGTATTCCATTGCTGCAGCAGGTCATAACCCCATAAATTTATTGCAATATTAGCCACATATGGCCTCAGGGTCCCAATACAGTCAACTCATATCATGCTTTGTTTAACTTGAGATATGATTCCAAGTCTTAGTAATTGAACACCTATCTCTTGTAAAGGCCAATTTGGATGCCTAGATTCTGGAGTAATGATATTCACATCTGCACCTGTGTCTATCAAACTAGCAATTACAATGCCATCTATATTCACTCTTAGCTTTGGTCTTTGATCATTTATAGAAGTCTGCTAGAATATACATTTCCTATTTCCTATTGGAATATTTGATATATCCTCCATGTTTATGCCATTATCTTGAACAGTATGGTCTTTTACAGAAGGCTCTGGATTTTTTAATTTTCCTGGTGAGACATGTCCTTCACAGTCACTTGTAATGACTGGGCCAATTTTGGCTTGGGGACCTGCGAGAGGCCCCTCAAGGAGTTTCCCAATTGTATCAGGTTGCCTTGTCTGTCTTTTGCTGATCTGCTTTCATTGGTCCAATGTCAGCTTTTGCCACACCTTCTACATATACCTGAAGGTTGAGTCCTTCTATTCTTGCCATTCCCAGAGGAGATATTATTCCTAGGAATTCATTGTCTACAATCCCTTCTCCTAAGAATACCACAATTAAAACATTTGGCATTTTGATGTCTCTTCATTCCTTTGAAAATTGCTTCTCCTACCTAAGATTCAGTATTATATCAAATGTATCAATGTTCATTGTATGCATGATCCATTAATCCACAGGTGCTGATCTAACCTTTAAAGGCTCAAGTATCTTTTTGCATTCCAAGTTGGCATTTTCAAAAGCCAGAGTTTCAATAATTATGTCTAGCATCTGGGTCTGTTACTTCTATTTGTGCAACCTTAGTTATTCATTGTAAAAAGTCCCTAAACGGTTCTCTCTGGCTTCATTTAACCCTGGTATATTATTCAACTCATTTTTCTTGTTCTTGAATCTGGTCCCATGCATTTAAGGCTGCTTTGTGACATAGGGACAAGATTTTTTTATCATAAAGAGCTTTAACCTGTGGGTCAGCATAAGTGCCTTCACCAAGAATTTGATCTTGGGAAGTCTCAAGGCCTTTTTGCTTTTCCCTGATGTTTCAAATTTTTGCTTCTTCTCTGAAATAAATTCTAAGCATTAATTAGGGCACATTATCCAGGACTGCTGAAACCAACTGAACCCAATCAAGTGGTGTTGATGCTAGAAGCCCATGCCTTATCATTTCCCTAACAAATGCGGAATACAAGACATAAGTTATGACAACTTGCTTAATTTCTTTTAGATCATTCATTCCTTTAGGTATCTATCTACCTTCTTTGTATCCCTTTGGGCCTTTAGGATTGATGCTCTGTCAGTGTAGATTACAAGGTAGGAAGCTAAAACCCTGCGTAATGGCAATGTTGAATCATGTCCTTGTGCCTTCTTTACCTGTTCATCAGCTCCAATAATTTCCTCAATCATTTCAAAACTTTTTACTATTGTCTGTTGTAAAGCCTGAATCTCCTGGCCTGTATATATATCTAGTGACTTCAATGAGGCACCTAGCCTCTGTTCCTCAATTTGCACATGTGATTCCGAGGTCTGAAGTTTCTCCTTTAAAGATAACACCTCATTCTTGGACATTATTTGGATAGTGTGCAGATTGCCATCTGCTAACCTATCATAACTTTTTAACAGATTTTGATTGACAAATTCAACGATATGAATTCTTTCAGATAATTTCTTAGATATGGATTCAATTTTGTCTGTCAAATTAATGTTACCCTTTTAATAGCATTAATTTTTTTCAAGTAACTTTTGATTTCAATGGTATTGATCCTGTCAACTAGCTGCTCAATATTAGTTTGTAAAAACTGTATCATTCCTAAAAGTGCCACATTACTAATGATATAATACGATATAAAACACTGAGTCCCAATATCCAATAATGGAAGTATCACCATAACTATATAATCCTCACAGAATACAATCCATAGCATTAGCAAAAAAGTTACTAAAAGTTTCAATATTAATGTAGTCTGCCATATTGATTTATTAATTACCTGTTATGTGATTTGGTAAACTGTAATATTTATTGTCCAGCAGATGTCATGGTTGCAGAGTTGCAACTAGAAGCAATGCATCCAGTGGTGACAGGAATGGTTCTGAACCACTTTAGTTTCTGAACTGCTTTAGTTTTCCACCTTGGTACTGGTTAAATACTGAAAAATATGCTTTGCTTGACAAATTAAAAGCCATTAAATCAATCCCATACTAGGAGCAAGAAACCCAGAACTCGTGGTCAGGGAGCAGAACCCAGAAGCTGCACAAGTAGACGCAGGGCAAGGAACCACACCAGGGAACCATGCTAGGGAATGTGGCAGTCGTGGGTGTGCTTGGGAAATTTCCAAGTTGCCACATGTAGTAAGCTCCACTCTGGCAGGGGTTCTACAAAAAAATCTGCTTAGGTAAAAACAAAAGTGAGCAGGGTTGGGAGACTTTCTGGGCCATAGACTGGCTAGGTCATTAGCCCATCCACATGGTCAGTGTAGATTTCAAATCCATGTGGGCACCAAATGACGAAGGATGCTTAAAAGAATTTCCACACTATCTCAGAATTGAGGAAAAGATGATTATTTATATAGGGGTAGATATACAAATCAGAATCCTCTGCTGGAATGGAGATCAGAAACCGAATCCTGCAGCCAGAAAACAGGCCAGATCCATGCTCTACATCAGCATAAATAGTATATGAGGCCACACTCTAGTGGAAGGGTAACTACTAACTGAAGGAATTCTTATAGCAAATCTTTATTAATTTTGATGGTATCCATATCTTTTCTTCTCCTGTGGAAACAAGAGTAAAACCCCTTCCCAAATGAAGCATATCTCCTGGTTTCCTTTCTAAGGTCAATAGATTCTTGAAACATTCCAGCTTATTTAATTCAGAAGTTTTTTCCTATTATCCAATGTCTTTCTGCTGTCATTGCTCCTTTCTCATTAGCCTTAAGAAAATTTAAGGTTAATAAAACATTATGCACTCTATTTCTGGGTGTATTTTCCATCCTTTTCTGTTTGTTTAATATATTCTTTTTTTCGTATTCTTTTATTTTTTTCCATTCAAAAACATAATTAAATAAATAAAATTTTTACATTTCTTCCCCTTCTCCCGGTCCCCTCCCACTACCCCCGACTCCTCCTCCCTCCCTCTTATCCTTAAAAGAGGGCATGATGCCCTGCCCTGTTGGAAGTCCAAGGCCCACCCCCCTCCCTCCCGGCCTAGGAAGGTGTGCATCCAAAAAGACTCGGTTCCCAAAAAGATAATACATGCAGAAGAGATACGTCCTGGTGTCATTGTTGATGGCTTCTCCATCCGCCCCATTCACTGCCACATTCAGAGAGTCTGGTTTGATCATATGCTCATTCAGTCCCAGTCCAGATGGATTGGTGTCCTCCCATTAGTTCAGGCACACTGTCTCAGTAGTTGGACCAGACCCTCCCAGTCCTAACTTCCTTAATCATCTTCTCCCACCTTCTGCTCTTCAACTGCACCTTGGGAGCTCAATCCATTGCTCTGATGTGAATGTGGGTCTCTGTCTCTATCTCCATCCATCGGATGAAATTTCTATACTGGTGATCAAGATATTCATCAATGTGACTATGGGACAAGGCTAGTTCCGGCACCATCTCCTCTGCTGCCCAAATACCTAGCTGGGGACATGCCCATGGATACCTGGGATCCCATCCAGGGCCAAGTATCTTGCCAACCCTAAAATGACTCCCTTAATGTAGATATCTTATTCCCTTCTCCAATGTCCACCTTTCCTCCATCTTCACCCTCCCACTCCCCTAAGCTCTCCCCAGTCCTTCTCCCTTCTTCTTCCCCCTCTCCCCTTCCCCTGCTCCCCTACCTCCCACCTCTATCCCCGCCCCCAGGCTTCCAAATTTTGCCTGATGATCTTGTTTGCTTCCAACTTCCAGGAGGATCTGTATATGCCTTTTTTGGGTTCACCTTGTTATTCAGATTCTCTGGGCTTGTGAGCTAAGTGCTTAGTGTCCTTTATTTTATGGCTAAGGTCCACTAATGAGTGAGTACATACCATAATCATCTTTCTAGGATTGGGTTACCTCACTCAGGATAGGGTTTTCTATTTCCATCCATTTGCATGCAAAATTCAAGATGTCATTTTTTCTACCACTGAGTAGTATTCTAATGAGTATATAATCCACACTTTCTTGATCCATTCTTCCATTGAGGGGCACCTAGGTTGTTTCCAGGTTCTGGCTATTACAAACAATGCTGCTATGAACATAGTTGCACAAATGCTTTTGTAGTATGATTGGACTTCTCTTGGGTATATTCCCAAGAGAGGTATTGCAGGATCCTGAGGTAGGTTGATTCCCAATTTACTGAGAAACCGCCACACTGATTTCCAAAGAGGTTGCACCAGTTTGCATTCCCACCAGCAATGGATGAGAGTTCCCCTTACTCCACATCTTCTCCAGCATAAGCAATCATTGGTGTTTTTGATTTTGGCCATTCTGACAGGTGTAAGATGGTATCTCAAAGTTGTTTTGATTTGCATCCCTGATTGCTAAGGAAGTTGAACATGACCTTAAGTATCTTTTGGCCATTCGAACTTCTTCTGTTGAGAATTCTCTATTCAGATCCTTACCCCATTTTTTAATTGGGGTATTTAAAATTTTAATGTCTAGTTTCTTGAGTTCTTTGTATATTTTGGAGATCAGACCTTTGTCTGATTTGGGGTCAGTGAAGATCTACTCCCATTCAGTAGGTTGCCTTTTTGTCTTAATGACTGTGTCTTTTGGTTTACAGAAGCTTCTCAGTTTCAGGAGGTCCCATTTGTTCATTGTTGCTCTTATTGTCTGTGCCTTTGGGGTTTTGCACAAGAAGTGGTCTCAGTGCCCACGTACTGCAGGCTACTGCCCAATTTCTCTTCTATCAGGTTCACTGTGGTTAGATTTATGTTGACGTCTTTAATCCATTTGGACTTGAGTTATGTGCAGGGTGACAGATAAGGGTCTAATTTCATTCTCCTACACGTTGACATCTAGTTATGGCAGCACCATTTGTTGAAGGTGCTTTCATTCTTCCATTGTATAATTTTAGCCTCTTTGTCAAATATGAGATGTTCGTAGGTTTGTGGATTAATATCTGGGTCTTCGATTTGATTCAATTGGTCAACATCTCTATTTTTATGCCAATACCAAACTGTTTTCATTACTGTAGCTCTGTAATAGAGTTTGAAGTCAGGGATGGTAATGCCTCCGGCAATTCCTTTATTGTATAGGATTGTTTTGGCTATCCTGGGCTTTTTGTTTTTCCATATAAAGTTAGTTATTGTTCTCTCAAGGTCTATGAAGAATTTTGTTGGGATTTTGATGGGAATTGCATTGAATCTATAGATTGCCTTTGGTAGAATTGCCATTTTTACTATATTGATCCTTCCAATCCAGGAGCATGGGAGATCGTTCCATTTTCTGGTATCCTCTTCAATGTCTTTCTTCAAGGTCTTGAAGTTCTTGTCAAATAGATCTTTCACTTCCTTGGTTAGTTTTACCCCAAGATACTTTATGCTATTTGTGGCTATTGTGAAAGGTGATGTTTCTCTGATTTCCCTCTCTGTTTATTTATCCTTTGTGTATAGGAGAGCTACTGATTTTTTTGAGTTGATTTTGCATCCTAGTATTTATCAGCTGTAGAAGTTCTTTGGTAGAGTTTCTGGGGTCACTTATGTACACTATCATATCATCTGCAAATAACGAAAGTTTGGCTTCTTCCTTTCCAATTCGAATCCCCATGATCTCCTTATTCTGTCTTATAGCTATTGCTAGGACTTCAAGCACTATATTAAAGAGGTATGGCGACAGTGGACAGCCTTGTCTTATTCCTGATTGTAGTGGAATCGCTTTGAGCTTCTCTCCGTTTAATTTGATGTTGGCTGTCTGCTTGCTATATATTGCTTTTATTATACTTAGATATGATCCTTGTATCCCTAATATCTCCAAGACCTTTATCATAAAGGGGTGTTGAATTTTGTCAAATGATTTTCAAGCATCTAATGAAATGATCACATGAATTTTTTCTTTCAGTTTATTTCTATGATCGATTACATTGATAGATTTCCGTATGTTGAACCAGCCCTGCATCTCTGGGATGAAGCCTGCTTGATCATAATGGATGATTTTTTTAATGTGTTCTTGGATTCGGTTTGCCAGTACTTTATTGAGAATTTTTGCATCAATGTTCATAAGTGAGATTGGTCTATAATTCTCTTTCTTGGTTGCATCCCTGTGTGGTTTTGGTATCAGGGAAATTGTAGCTTCATAAAATGAGTTTGGGATTGACCCTTCTGTTTCTATTATATGAAACACCTTAAGGAGTATAGGTATTAGCTCTTCTTGGAAGTTCTGGTAGAATTCTGCATTAAAACCATCTGGTCCTGGGCTTTTTTTGGTTGGGAGGTTTTTCATGACAGCTTCTATTTCCTAGTGACTTATAGGTCTATTTAAACTGTTTACCTGGTCTTGATTTAATTTCGGTATGTTGTATATATCTAAAAAACTGTCCATTTCCTTTACATTTTCCAATTTTGTGGCATACAGGCTTTTGTAGTAAGACCTAATGATTCTCTGAATTTCCTCAGTGTCTGTTGTTATGTCCCCCTTTTCATTTCTGATCTTGTTAATTTGAGTGTTCTCTCTCTGCCTTTTGATTAGTTTGGATAAGGGTTTGTCGATTTTGTTGATTTTCTCAAGGAACCAGCTCTTCGTTTCATTGATTCTTTGGACTGTTTTCTGTGTCTCTATTTTGTTGATTTCAGCCCTCAGTTTGGTTATTTCCAGTCTTCTACTCCCTGTGTGAGCCTGCTTTCTTTTTTCTAGAGCTTTCAGGTGTGCTGTTAAGTCACTAATGTGTGCTTTCTCCGTTTTCTTTATGTGGGCAATAAGTGCTATGAACTTTCCTCTTAGCACTGCTTTCATAGTGTCCCATAGGTTCGTGTATGTTGTTTCTTTATTTTCGTTGAATTCTAGGAAGTCTTTAATTTCTTTCTTTATTTCTTCCTTGACCCAGGAGTGATTCAGTAGTTAACTGTTCAGTTTCCATGAGTTTGCAGGCTTTTTGTTGGTGGAATTGTTGTTACATTCTAACTTTACTCCATGGTGATCTGACAAGACACAGGTGGTTATTCCAACTTTTTTGTATATGTGGATGTTTGCTTTGTTACCAAGTATGTGATCAATTTTCGAGAAGGTTCCATGAGATGCTGAGAAGAAGGTATATTCTTTCCTGTTTGGGTGGAATGTTCTATAGATGTCTATTAAATCCATTTGATTCATTACATCTGTTAGTTCTCGTATTTCTTTGATAAGTTTCTGTCTGGTTGACCTGTCCATTGGTGAGAGAGGAGTGTTGAAATCTCCTACTATTAGTGTGTGGGGTTTGTTGTGTGCTTTGAGTTCTAGTAATTTTTTTTTACATATGTGAGTGCTTTTTATATTAGGGGCATAGATATTCAGGATTGAGACTTCATCTTGATGAATCTTTCCTGTTATGAGTATGAAGTGTCCATCTCCATCTCTTTTGATTGATTTTAGCTTGAAGTCGATTTTGTTAGATATTAGTATAGCCACACCTGCTTGTTTCTTAGGGCCGTTTGATTGAAAAACCTTTTCCCAACCCTTTACTCTGAGATAATGTCTGTCTTTGTGATTGAGGAGTGTTTCTTGTAAACAGCAGAATGTTGAATCCTGTTTTTGTACCCATTCTCTTAACCTGTGTCTTTTTATAGGTGGGTTGAGTCCGTTGATATTAAGTGTTATTAATGACCAGTGGTTGTTCATATCGGTTAATTTCTTTTTTGTTGTAGGGTTTGTGTGTCTCCCTTCTTTGAGTTGAGCTGGTGTAGGGTTGTTAGATGTCTGTGTTATTATGGATGTTGTTTGCTTCCTTTAATTGTGGTTTACCTTCTAGTACTTTCTGTAAGGCTGGGTTTGTGGCTACATATTGCTTAAATTTGTTTTTATCCTGGAATATCTTGTTTTCCCCATCAATGGTGAAAGAAAGCTTTGATGGGTATAGTAGTCTGGGCTTGCATCCATGGTCTCTTACTTTCTGCAGCACAGCTATCCAAGACCTTCTGGCTTTCATGGTTTCCATAGAGAAGTCAGGTGTAATTCTAATAGGTTTACCCTTATATGTTACTAGACCTTTTTCCTTTGCGGCTCTTAATATTCTTTATTCTGTGTGTTTTGTGTTTTGATTATTATATGGCGAGGGGATGATTTTTTTATATCCAGCCTATTTGGTGTTCTGTATGCTTCTTGAACCTTCATAGGAATATCCTTCTTTAGGTTCGGGAAGTTTTCCTCAATAATTTTGTTGAATATATTTTCTGGGCTTTTGGAGTGGAATTCTTCCCCTTCTTCTATCCCAATTATTCTTAGATTTGGTCTTTTCATGGTGTCCCAGATTTCCTGGATGTTTTGTGTTGCAAATTTGTTGGATTTGTTGTTTTCTTCTATCACTGAGTTTATTGTCTCTATCGTATCTTCTGCATCTGAGATTCTTTCTTCTATCTCTAGTATTCTGTTGGTTATACTTGTCTGTGTGGTTCCCGTTTGTTTATCCAGATTTTCCATTTCCCACCATCTCTCAGTTTGTGTTTTCTTCATTGCCTCCATTTCAGTTTTCAAGTTTTGAACTGTTTCAGTTACCTGTTTGATTGCTTTTTCTTGATTTTCTAGGGTATCTTTGAGGAATTTATTCATTTCTTCTAACTTTTTGTTAGTTTTCTCATCCCTTTCGATAAAGGAGTTTTTCACCTCTTCTTTAAAGGACTCTATAACTTTCATAAAGTTACGTTTAAAGTCAGTTTCTTCTACTTCTTCTGGAATAGATTGCTCGGGTTTTCCTGTTCCATAATCGCTGGATTCTGGTTTTATCATGCTGCTTTTCAGGTTGTTGGATGAATTCTTTGATTGGCACCTGTCCTTCTCTTCCTTCAAATGTGTTAGGGAGAGTCTCAGTGGCTTGGTCCCTCTGTCTGGGCGTATCCGCGGGGTCTGGATGAATCTGCCAAAGCTGGTTGGGCTCCTTCCTTGCCCAGGGATTCCCAGTCCCAAGGGCGGGCTTACTGAGAGTTGCCCACTCTGCTCCGCTCGGCTCTGTGGGACAAGGGAGGCCCTCTAGCAGTGGGCTCACCCTTCCCCCAAGACCTCAGCCTGGATAGGCTGAGTTCGGGTGCAGTTAAGACCACGCAGATGAAAAGGGGTTCCCGGGGGCAAGCAGGATTGGGATAAGCAGCAAAGCCAGTAGAAGGGGGCCCTAAGTGGCCAGAAAGCCTCAGGGATGGGCTGGGACCCACTTACCGGGGTCCGGATGAATCTCCCAAAGCTTGTTGGGCTCCTTCCTCGCCCAGGGATTCCCAGTCCCAAGGGTGGGCTTACTGAGAGTTGCCAGCTCTGCTCCGCTGGGCTCTGTGGGACAAGGGATGCCCTCTAGCATTGGGCTCACCTTTCCCCCCTTAATATATTCTTTATACTTGGATTCTTTGTTTAATATATTCTTTATACTTATCTTTCTATAACTGCCTGACTTGTAGGATTTTTTGATATACCTGTAATATGTTTTATATTGTAATAAGCACTGTCTTTGGTACAGAATTATAAGGGTTTTGTTCCACCTTACTTAAGCCTTCTGATTTGGTATTTGACTTTCCTTATTTATTTGCATCAGTATTAAAAGTATGGTTTCCAGTTATTGGTGCATCACTTACAATTTAGGGAAGAATGAAGTAGTTCTCTTTATAAGGTTAATGCTATAGCTTTTGGGACAATTGATATTAAACTCTCCTAAAAACTTTGCACAAGCTCTTTGCCAGGGTTTATTGTCTTTCCATAATTTTTTGATTTCATCAATAGTAAAAGGCATTATAATTTCTGCTGAATCTATTTCTGCTAGCTGATGAAGTCTCAATTTTCCTTTTATAATTAATTCAGAGAACTTTTCCATATAAGTTTCTAATTTCTAACTTGGCTTATGTGGTAAAAAGATCCATTCTAAGATAATATCTTCCCTCTGATTTAAAATTCCTGTAGAGAAAGTTCTGGAAGGCAGTATGACTAGAATGCAATTAAGATTTGGATTCACCCTATCCACATGTGTCTCCTATAATTTCTCTTCAATAACAGTTACTTTTTTCTCAGCTTCAGCTGTTACTTTCCTGGGACATTTTCAGTCTTTGTTACCATCTAAGATTTTGTTTAAATGAATTATTACATCAGGTCTTATACCAACAGCCAATTGAAGACCGAAAATGTCTCCTAACAATCTTTGAAATTCATTAAGAGTTTTTAATCAGTCTCTACCAATTTGTGGATTTGTTTTCTAATTTTTCTAACCTTCTGTAAATCTTTTTTATAATCTAAATAATTGACAGAATCTTCTCTTTCTAATTTTTTTCAGGAGTAATTTTAATCCCCATTTAGGCAAAACTTCCTTTACTTCTTCAAACATTCTTTCTAAGGTATTTGCATTTGAATCAGATAACAAACTGTATGTAATGATAGATTATAGATTTAGAAAATTGTTTACATATTATTTTAAATGGCTAACTTACAAAGTATTGGCACAGGGTGGACCTATCGAGCATTCCCTGTGGGAGGACAGTCCACTGATATCTCCTGGTAGGCTGAAAATTATTATAAGTAGGCACTGTGAAGGCAAATTTTTCTCTGTCCTTTTCTTGTAAAGATATAGTGAAGAAACAATCTTTTGAATCAATAACTATAAAATAACATCCTCTAGGTAATAGAGAAGGCAGAGGATTTCAAATTGTATAGGGCTCATAGGTTTAATTACCTACCTGAGAACTCTTAGAATTGTCACCATTCTCCATTTTCTAGATTTTTTTTAACAACTAGTAAAGGAGAATTCCAAGGGCTGGTTGATTCTTCAATATAGTGAGTATCTAGTTGCTCCAGTACCAGCTGCTCTAAAGCCTGAAGTTTGTCTTCTGTTAAAGTGTGGTGAGAGGCGAGTAGGCTGTTTCTCATCCCAGCCACCCTTGACTGTGTCCTGCCACCCAGCTAGCTTATACCCAAAATAACCCTGTGGAAGTTTCCCCTTTTTCTGTTTAAACAAAAAAGAAGGCTTTAACTTTAACATAGTAACATTACATATAACAAATGTTATCAAGCAAGAACTACAGTTGCCATATTTATATCTACTTTATCTTTTATTATAACTAAGGAAAACTATAATTATAACTATCCATTTTTCAACTCCATCAAAGTCTCCAGAAGGATATAATATTACCTAAGTAAACGAGAAGTAAGCAACTTCCAAAACTCTAAAAGTGACAGAGACAATTCACTGCCTGTACAGTTACCCAAAGTTCCTCTGTACTGTTGGGGCATCTATCTTCATCCTACAAGCCCATAGTATTCAGCAGACTTTTCCATGAAGCAGGAAAATTCAAAGACAGTTCAGTCACTTTCTTCTGTATCTTGCAGAATATCTCGCAGACTCTTTCATGAAACAGGAACCCCGAAGGTTCATCTCACCTTTAGCAAGTTCAGCAGTCCTTTCTCTGCAGGTTCTTCATGTCCAGTTTATGCAACAATCCAGGCAAGAGCAGTTTCTTGGCCAAGTGGCTATCAAACTCCATAAGGAGCCTCTTCAATGCCCATCTTCCTCTTTAAGTAGCTTGGTGCTGCCAGGAGCAGACATGTCTCATTGTCATGAAAAGTCCTAAGTTATTAAAACATTAAATGCCATATTCTGTCATCTTTAAAAGATATGAAGAATGCTTATCAAACTGAAATATATCTCTATATATCTAGAAAATCTAACATGACTATAAGCTTGATTATTATAGATGATTATCTATTAACAATCTATATTTCCTAATTATACATTACAAACACAATCACAATACCTTAATTAAGATCAGAAATACATATACATATAACAAAATTGACCTTAAATTTATATCAACAAAGCAAAATTCATACCAATGCAAATTAATTATATCTATAGCATATCCCCCTTTAAATGTAAAAGAGCATTTATAAGCAATATTTGGGAATATGGGTGTAGTTTTTCTCTCCAAACTTCTTCCTACTGTATGGGGGAACTGTTAATCAGGTCTTTTATGGTGTATCCTATGTGCCAGGTTCATCTCAGTCACCAGTTGAGTGAAGTAATTTTCTGAAGGTGTTCAGGGTGACATTTCAGGAGGGTGTGGTCTATCATACCATATTGGTCTAGAAGGAATCCATAGTGTCTCTTCCTCTGTGAAAACAAAAGAAGAACCTCTTTTCCAAAGCATCATGTCCTTAAACCCAAATTTTGAAGTCAAGATATCTTTAGAACATATATGCTGGTTTAGCTTAGCAGACCACACAATGAAATGTCTCTCTGTATTTAGCTCCTTCACGGTCAAAAAATTTAAAGAAAACACAATAAAATACATAATCCAGACATTCTGTGAATTTTCCATTTTTATGTGGCTTATTATTTTTTAATCTATAACTATTTGTTCTCTGTCTCTTTAAACACTTTACCCTTTTTTAAAGCATTAACTTTATTTCATGACTCTCTATACTCTTTTTCTTTTCTCTCCCAAGCCTACGTACATTTATCCAACATTGTGACCCATTTAGAGTCTTTTATGTATGAATCTGTCTTATTGCATTGTCCTTAATTTTCTACTGTCTTGAAGAGCTTTTAAAATGCTAAGCAGCTTGGTTGCAGCTGCTCTGGATGTTGGCTTCACCTCTCTCCAATTTCAAAATGGTGGATGTACCATTTCTGTTAACTCTGGGGCTGCCAGGCAGGAGCTGTGCTCAGCAGTCCAACCCAGAGAATGAGCATGCAACATATAAATGCTTTTTATCTGAGGTACAGCCAAATCTGCCAGGCAGAGCACTGCACAGCCTGGAAACATCTCTCTGTATGGCAGCAGAAATCTGCCATGCTCTCCCACCTGTGCACGCCTAGTAGACCTGATCATGCTGCCTGCCCAGGCAGCCACCAAACCACAGGCATGGTCTCAGTTACTTTGTTCCCAATCCTGAGCAGGCACACAAACATCTGGTCCCACAAAAGCCATTGTAATGCTTCATAGCCAGAATTCATGCTGGCAGCACAGCCCAGGAAGCCGTGTTTTAAAACTGCTGCAGCTTTTTCATTTTGGATACAGCTGCTGAGTAAGGAAATTCTCTCTGAAAGGAGCTATGACATGCCACCAGCTGTGCTAAACTCTATATTTGTGTCTAGAATTCCTTTTTAAGCCCTCTCAGGTTTTACATGGTGTTAGTCGGCCACATTGGGCAACCAATCTGTAGTGAGAGTCCAGCTGCATTGCTGCTTTTAAGTAACTGTCTCAATCTCTGTAGTAATGAGGAGTGGGCTGCGTTCCCGGTGCCTGGTTAGCTTAACTCCTGAAATAATCACACAGAAATTGTATTCATTTAAATTACTGCCTGGCCCATTATCTCTAACCTCTTATTGGCTAACTCTCACATCTTGATTCAACCCATTTTTAATAATCTGTGTGTCACCACGAGTCGTGGTTTAGCGGGAAAGATTCAGTGTGTCTAACTTGGCAGCTTCATGGTGGCAGCTCTCTGTCTCTTTCCCAGCATTCCATTCTCTTTTCCCCGCCTATCTAAGTCCTGCCCTATCAAAAGGCCAAGGCAGCTTCTTTATTTAACCAATGAAAGCAACACAAATGCAGAAGGACCTCCTATCCCATTAAAGGTCATTGTTTAACCCATATTGGTTTCTCAGTTAACCATTTTAAAGGTAGGGCCGTTAATACCTCTGAAGGTTTGCTCGTAGCTTTGTATTCTTGTACAGACTGAATGGTTGGTGATCTTTGTTTATAATACCTTATAATATCTTTCCCAGAAACATGAGTTTTTTGGACAGCAAGAATGTTAATCTGAATATTTCATTGCTGCAACAGGTCATGACCCCATAAATTTATCAGGCTATTACTCACATATGGCTTCACTCTTCCTTTCTGTCCTTCTATATCTATGCATTCAATCCATATTGTGCTTTGTTTCACTTGAGATAGGGTTCCATTTCCTAGGAATTGAGCATCTTCCTTTTATAAAAAGCCAATTTGGATGCTAAAATACAAGAATAATGATACTCACGTCTGCACCTTTGTCCAGTAATATCACAATTACAATGTCATTTATATGCACTCTTAGCTTTGATCTTTTATTATTTATAAAGTCTGCCAAAATATACATTTCCTATTTCCTACTGGAGATTTTGATTCATCCTCCATGTCTATTCTATCATCTAGAACCATATGGGGTTTTTTTTGTTTTTTTTTTTTTTTTGCAGTAGGCACTGGATTTTTTAATCTTCCTGGTGAGACATGTTTTCCACAGTGACTGGGAATGACTAGACCACATTTGACATGGGGGCCAGTGAGAGGCTCCCCAGGGAGTTTTTCAATGGTATCAGGTTGTCTTATCTGTCACTTGTTGATCTATATTCATTAGACAAATGTTGGCCTATGCCATATGTCCTACATATTCCAGAAGATTAAGATCATATATTTTTGCCATTCCTAGAGGACAGATTATTTCTAGGAATTTCTTGCCTACAATCCCTTCTCAGGTGTCCTATTCTACAACAATTAAAACATTTGGCATTTTGGTGTCTCCTCATACCATTGGAAATTACTTCTCCTCCCCAAGCTTCAGTATTACAGTCAAATGTCTCAACATTCATTGTATGCAGGATCCATTCATCCCTTGGTGCTGATATGACCTTTAAAGGCCCAAGTATATATTTGCATTCTAAGGTGACATTCTCAAAAGTCAAAGATTCTATAAGTAATTTTTTAGTTTATGGGTCTGTTACTCCTATTTGTACAGCCTCAGTCAATCTTTGTAAGAAGTCAGTAAAGGGTTCTCTCTGGCCCTCTTTAACCCTGGCATATGATTCAATTCCTTTTCCTAGTTTCTGCATCCTGTCCCAAGCATGAAAAATGCTGCGTGGCATAGGGACAGAGTGTGTTCATCATATAGTGCCTGGTTCTGTAGGTAATAGCCCTCACCAAGAATTTGATATTGGGAATCCTCAAATCCTTTTGCTCTTCCCCATTTTTCTAAAACTTTTGCCTCTTCTCACCATTAGCACTTTTATAGTAGCTAAGGTCCATCTTCAAGGACCACTGAGACTAATTGAAGCCAATCATTTGGGGTCCTTACTGCTTGAAGTCCAGGTTTTCACCATTTTCCTTACAAATGGTTAGTGTAAGCCATAAGATATTATTACTATTATTTCCTTTAGATCACTCATACCTATAGGTTGCTATTTACATTCTTTGAATACCTTAGGGTACATGGTACCAGATGGCTTCTCAGAGGAGATTACCAAATACATAGCTAAACCTCTAGGTAAATAATCCCAGACTTTGGCAGATACTGGCAAGGCTAAATCTTATTCTTATACGTTCTCTCCCTACTCGTCAGTTCCAATAATTTCTTCAGTTGTTTCAAATCTTTATACCACTGCCTTTTGTAAAGTCTGAGTCTCCTGTCTGGCCTATAGTTCTAGTACCCTCATTGATTCGTTTAGCTTCTGGTCCTTATTCTGCACATATGATTCCAAATTATGAAATTTGTCCAGTAAAGATGATGTCTCAACATTAAACATTATTTGGATGGCATGCAGCTTGCATTTCTGGAGAGATATGCTATTCATTATTTTTCAACAGATGCCAATTGTTGAATTCAACAGTATGAATTCTTTCAGAGAATTTCTTAGCACCCTTTGATGTGGTTTGAATTTTGTCCGTCAGAATAATGTTATCCTTTTCAATTAAATTAATTTTTTAGCTATCTGTTCATTATTAGTCTGTAAAGACTGTATCATTTCTAAAAGTGCCTCATTCCTGGCTCTGTTATCAAACTATTTTCTTAAGGATATAATATGAAAAACAAAGCTAATTCTCAAAATCAAATACATGGATGTAAAAGGAAAATCAAATAAGCCTTGCAGAATACCACCATCAGAGAAGGAAAATGGTTATTAAATTCCTGAATGGTAATATTGTTGTCATCATATAACTTTCAAATTTATTAATTCACTGAGCTTCCTTAGGCAATTTCAGTGAATTGGTATGGGTGTAATAACCTTTATTGGCCAGCAGGTGTTGCAGTTGCAGCTGTGTGACAGAGAGACATGGTGAAGAGACACAGGCAGGAATGAACAGTCCCACTTTGGTTTCACACTTGTTGGCTACTTAGATACTGAAAATTATGCTTTCTTTAACAAATTAATAGCAGTTATTAAGGGCAATTAAAATGATTCTGTACATGGAGAGAGTTTTTTGGTGACTAGAATAAGAAAGACACCCAAAGCTTCCCCTCAGTCATAAACCACAATGTGCAGAACAGCACACTGTGGTGATGCATGTCTGAGTTCTAGGCAGCAAGAAGTGGGCCGTGGGTGTGCAAGAAATGTGTGTCCAGGAGTGCAGCAAGGGGAATCCCAGTAAGCATGGACTCATTCTTACATTGGGTGGCAGATGAAGGAGAAGGTGAAAAAAGGAATCCCATGCTAGCTCCAAATATGGTATAATATGGGGTTCTTTATTAGATGGGAACTCAGAGATCATAACAGGGAACAGGAATGAAATCCAACATCCAGGTGTGGAGAACATGGAACTAGAGAGTGAGAGGGCAAACCTACATGCTTTTTGCTACACAAGGCCATGCCCAGCATGGTCTAACCTCTCAAAGGCCATTGGCTGAAAGAGGTTGCCCATCAAGCTTCCATTTTAAAAATATCACTTCCCTTTTTAATGATAATTATAACAATTTATACTCATGTGCATCAGACTGCACATTAAGCCACAGACATTTCCTAACTATAATACAAATTTGAGGTCTGACTACATTAACCCTATGTCATCTTTGGTAATCACAAATTTCCATTTACAAGATTACATTTGAGTCTTTCCTTTTTCAAGACTCTTTTATTTCATGAATAGTATATAGTTATGATACAGTTACTGTAACATGATAACCTAACCATCAACTTCAAAGACCAACAGCAGTTTTGAGTTTATAGCTGCATGATGATACATTCCTTCAAGTTAGGAAGTTCAAACCAGAGAAGTAGGAAGTATCTAGCACATTGCACCCACAGTCAGGAAACAGAGCAATAACAGAGAGTAGAGTCAGGCTTCAAAACTTCCAATGCCCATTGCCAGTGACCAGTTTCTTCAAGCAAAGTCTGTAAATCCTAAAAGTTCTATAACCTTTCCAAATAGCAACACCAGCTGGGACCAAGGATTCAAGCTCAAGACCACATGATGAATATTTCCTATTCAAAACAAAGCATTCCAACCCTTCCCATAGGCTGATGATCCACACATGGTGCAAAGGGCATTCAGTATAACTTTAATGATCCCACTCTCTTAATGAGACCCAGAATTATTCAAAAGACCAAAATCTCAAGGCAGATTTTCAAGTAAAGACAGATGAAGATAATTTCTTAATTTGTAGCCCAAGGAAAATAAAATAAAACAAAATATCAACTTGTATCATACAGTGATACAGAGCAATTATTTTCACTCCAAAAGATAAGAATTCTGGCAAAGCAAGGAAACATCAGAACAAACCAAGACCAATATCCAGCAGTACAAACACCAATCCTGAAGCTCCATGTTCAGTCCATGACTTGGAAAGGAATGTTCTCAGCTGCAAAGAGCTTGGAAGGCCTCATCTCTACAACTCTGCTGCCTGTGGTTTTAAATCAGCAAGAATTGAAACATCCTAATGCAGATGGAACAGAAGAAAACAACCTTAAAAACAACTTTAAGGAGATGATAGAGGCCCTTAAAGAGGAACTGAAAATTTTCCTTAAAGAAGTAGAGGAAAAGATGAACAAAAAAGAAAAATGGAAGAAATCCCTTAAAGAAAGCAAAAAAGCCAAGAAAAATAATCAAACAGGTGAATAAAACAGTTCCAGTCATGAACTGAAAGAAAGGCAAATGGAGAGAATTCTGATGGGAAATCTGGGTAAGCAATTAGGACCTAAAGATGCAAGCACAAACAACACAATACAAGTGATGGAAAAGAGAATCTCGGGTGTGGAAGATATAATAGCGAAAATAGATTCAGCAGTCAAAGAAATTGTTAAACACAACAAATCCTTGACACAAAATATCCAGGAAATCTGGGATACCATGAAAAGAGCAAACCTAAGAATAATAGGGAGAGAAGAAGAGAAGTACAGATCAAAGGCACAGGAAATATATTCAACAAAATCAGACAATAACTTTCCTAACCTAAAGAAGGACAATACCTATTAAAAATAAAGAAGATTAAAGATTACCAAATAGACTGGACAAAAAAACATCCCCTTGCTACATAATAATCAAAACATTAAGCATACAGAATAAAGAAGAACATTAAAGCTGCAAAGAGAAAAGGTCAAGTAACATATAAAGCAGACCCATCAAAATTACACCGGACTTCTCAATGAAACTCTGAAAGCCAGAAGGACATTCTGCAGACACTAAGAGACCACAGATGCCAATAAAGACTGGGATACCCAGCAAAGCTTTTGACTACCTTGAATAGAGAAAGCAAGGTATTCCATGACAAAACCAAATTTAAACAATACCTATTCACAAATCTACCCCTACCAAAAGCACTAGAAGGAAAGCTAGTTTCCAGCCCAAGGAAAGTAGCTACACAGGCAATACATAATTTCACACCAGCACTACTCAAAGAAGGAAAACACACACACACGATACCACCATCAACATTAAAACCAAAATTAACAGGTACTAGCCATCAACAGTCATCAATATCTCTTAATATTAATTGTCTTAATTCGCCTATAAAAAGACACTAGCTAACTGAATGGATATTAAAACACAATCCATCCTTCTGCTGCATTCAAGAAAGACATCTTAACTTCAAAGAAAGACATGTCAGAGTAAAGGGTTGGGGAAATAGTTTCCAATCAAATGGACTTAAGAAACAAGTAGGTATAGCTATCCTAAAATCTAACAAAATTGACTCCAAACTAAAATTCATCAAAAGAGATGAAGAAAGACATTTCATTATTGTCACATGATGAATTCATCAAAATGAAGTCTTAATTCTCCAAGGGCATCCACATTTGCAAAACAAATATTAAAGTTTAAATCACACATCAAACCCTATTCACTAATAGTAGAAGTTTTCACACCCCACTCTCACCACTGAACAGTACTGACAAGACAGAATCTTAACAGAGAAATAAGAGAATTAACAGATGTCATAACTCAAATGGACTTAAAAAACAACTATAGAACATTCTTCCCCAACACACACACACACACACACACACACACATATGTGTGTGTGTGTGTGTGTGTATTCTTCTCAGCACTTCATGAAACATTATACAAAATTGACCACATACTCAGTAACAAAGCAAACCTCAACAAGTGCAAAAAAAGGAATAACCACCTGTATCTTCTTGAATCACCATGACTTAAAGTTAGAATTCAACAACAACATTAATTGCAGAAAGCCCACAAACTCATGGAAATTAAACAGTACTCAATTGAATCACCCCTGAGTAAAGAAAGAAATAAAGAAATTAAAGACTTTCTAGAATTCAAGGAAAATGAATACACAACATATCCAAACTTATGTGACAGTATGAGACAGCAGTGCTAAGAGGAAAGTTCATACCACTAAGTGCCTACATAAAGAACCTGGAGAAATCTCACATTAGTGACTTAACAGCATACCTGAAACCTCTAGAACATAAAGAAGAAAATTCACCCAGGAGGAGTGGATATCAGAATATAATCAAATGGAGGGCTAAAATCTATAAAATAGAAACAAAGAAATCAACACAAAGAATCAATAAAACAAAGAGTACTTTGAGAAAATCAACAAAATATAAAAACCATTATCCAAACTAAACTAAAGGCAGAAAGAATATCCAAATTAACAAAATCAAAAAAAAAAAAAAGAAAGGGGACGTAACAACAGAGGACATCCAGAGAATCATCAGGTCATACTTCCAAAACCTGTAATTTATAAAATTGAAAAAAAAATTAATTTTAAATCAAGAACAGATAAACAATTTTTAAATATACCTATAACCTCTAAGGAAGTACAAGATGCCATCCATAAAATGCCCAGGGCCATTTGGTTTCAGTGCAGAATTATACCAGAATTTCAAAGAAGAGATAATACCAATACTACTCATATTCTTCCACACTATAGCAACAGAACATACATTACCAAACTTTTTAGGAGGCAAGAGAAAAGTTTCCTTGGTACTTAAACCACACAAGGATGCAACTAAGAAAGAGAGTTACAGACCAATATTCCTCATGAACATTGATGCAAAAATACTCATTAAATATACTCCATAAATACTGGCAAACTGAATTCAAGTACACATCAGAAAAATCATCCACCATAATCAAGTAGTTTTCACTCCAGAGATGTAGGAAAAAATCCATCATTATAATCCATCAGAAAAACAAACTTAAAGAAAAAATCCACAGGATCATCTCATTAGATGCTGAAAAAGCCTTTGACGAAATCCAACACCCCTTCATGACAAAGGCAAGGATAAAGAGGCAGGGATACAAGGAACATAACTAAACATAATAAAGGCAATATACAACAAGCCAACAGCCAGCATCAAACTAAATACAGAGGAATTTCATTAAAATCAGGACCAAAACAAGGCTATTTACTCTCTCCATATGTATTTAATATAGTACTCGAAATTCTAGCTAGAGCAATAAGACAACAATAGGAGATCAAGGAGATACAAATTGGAAATGAAGAAGCCAATCACTCATGCTTTGCAGATGGTATGATAGTTTACACAAATATCCCAAAATTTCTACCACGGAAATCCTACAGCTGATAAACACTTTCAGTAATGTGGCAGAATAGATTAACTCAAAAGTATCAGTATCCCTCGTGTGTGTGTGTGTGTGTGTGTGAGAGAGAGAGAGAGAGAGAGAGAGAGAGAGAGAGAGAGATAAATGGGCTGAGAAAGAAATTAGTGAAACATCACCCTCAACAATAGCCACAAACAACATAAAAGATCTTGTGGTAACTCTACCCAAAAACGTGAAAGACCTGTATGACAAGAACTTTAGGTCTTTGACGAAAGCAATTGAAGAAGAGATCAGAAAATGGAAAGATCTCCCATGCTCTTGGATAGACAGGATCAACATAGTAAAAATGGTCATCTTACCAAATGCAATCTACAGATTCAGTGCAATCCCCATCAAAATCACAGCACAACTCTTCACTTAACAGGAAAGAGCAATGCTCAACTTTATAAAGAAAAGCAAAATTTCCAGAGTAGCCAAAACAATCATGTACAATAAAGGAATTTCCAGAGGCTTCACCTTCTCTGACTTTAAGCTCTACTATAAAATTATAACAATGAAGCAGTTTGGTATTGTCACAAAAACAGACAGATGGACCAATGGAACTGAATTGAAGAACCTGATGGTAATACACACACCTATAAACAGCAGATGTTTGACAAAGAATCTAAAATTATACGGAGGAAAAAAGAAAGCTTCTTCAACAAATGCTGTCATAATTGGATATCAACAGGGAAAAGAATGCATATATATATATATATCCCTATGCAGAAATCTCAAGTCAAAATGGATCAAAGACCTCAACGTAAGTTCAGGCACACTGAACCTTATAGAGGAGAAAGTCAAATGTGGCTTTGAACACATTGGCACAGGAGACAACTTCCTGAATATAACAGCAGTAGCACAGACACTGAGATCAACAATTAATAAATGGTACCTCCTGAAACTGAGAAGCTTCTGTCAGACAAAGGATACTCTCAATAAGACAAAAGGGCAAGCTACAGAATACTAAAACATCTTCACCAACCCCACATTGATCCCCAAAAAGAACTCAAGAAACTAGATATCAAATTATTAAATAATCCAATTTTAAAAATGGGGTACAGATATTAACAGATAATTCTCAAAAGAGGAATCTCAAAAGATCATAAAGCACTTAAGGAACTGCTCATTATCCTTAGAAATCAGGGAAATACAAATAAAAACAACTCTGAGATACCATCTTAAACCTGTCAAAATGCCAAAGATCAAAAACCCTAATGAAAATTTGCACTGGAGAAGATGTGGAGTAAGTGGAACACTCCTCCATTCATAATGGAAGTGCAAACTTGTACAGTTCCTTTGGAAATCAGTGTGATGGTTTCTCAGAATATTGAGAATCCATATATCTCAAAACCTGGTTATACTGCTCCTGGGCATATACCCAAAGAATGCTCACTCATACCACAAAGACATTTCCTCAACTATGTTCACAGCAGCATTATTTGTAATAGCCAGAATTTTTAAACATCCTAGGTGCCCCTCAACCCCAAACCCAGAAATACATAGTATATACTCACTCACAAGTAGATATTAGATGTAGAACAAAGAATAATCAGGCTACAATCCATACCCCACAAGAATCGAGGTAGCAAGAAGGATTCTAAGAGGATGAGATAGATTTCCTTGGGAAGAAGAACTAGAAGAGAAACCCTGAGTAAACTGGGAGTGGAAGGGTGGTGGTGGAGAAAATGAGAAGGGGGATGGGAACACGAGGGAATGGTTGGTCAAGCTATGTGCAGGACAGAAGGTGGAGTAATGAAAGAAATATCTCCATATAGGGGTCAATGGGGGGTTAGTGAGAAACCCAGTGTCAGGGAAACTCCCAGGATTCCACAAAGATGATTCCAACTAAGACTTCTAGCAATAGGAGAGAGGAATCCTGACTGGCCTTCTCCTGTAATCAAATTGGTCACTACCCTAATTGTCATCAGAGAGCATTCATTCAGTTACTGATGAAAGCAAATGCATAGACTAGCAGCCAAACACTGGACCTAGCTCCAGGAGTCCAGTTGAAAGGAGGAAGAGGGGTTGCATGAGCCGTGCGGGGGTGTCAATGATGGTGATGAGAAAACTCAAATGTAGTAATGAGGGGCTCGGGCTGCATTCCCGGGGCCTGGTTCCCAGCGCAGGACCCCTTGTTCTGTCCCGCCCGGCTCCCGGTGCGTAACCGAAATAATTACATGGAAACTGTATTCATTGAAATACTGCCTGGCCCATTAGCTCTAGCCTCTTATTGGCTAACTCTCACATATTTGTTTAACCCATTTCTAATAATCTGTGTGTCACCACAAGTCGTGCCTTACCGGGAAAGATTTAGTGTGTGTGACCTGGGAGCTTCATGGCGGGCCACTCTCTCTCTCTGTCCCTTTCCCAGCATCCTGTTCTCTTTTCCTGTCTATCTAAGTCCTGCCCTATCAAAGGCCAAGGCAGTTTCTTTATTAACCAATAAAAGCAACCCAAATACAGAAGGACCCTCCTACACCATTTCCCCTTTCTCTATTTAAACAAAAAAGAAAGGCTTTCATTTTAACATAGTAAAGTTACATATAACAAAACAGTTATCAAGCAAGAATTACAGTTACCACCTATTTTATCTTTTATCATGACAAAGGAAAACTATAACTATCCATTCTTTAACTCCATCAAAGATTCCAGAAGGATAAAATATTACCTAAGTAAACAAGAAATAAGCAACTTCCAAACTCTAGAACTGACAGAGACATCTCGTTGTCTGGACAGTCACCCAAAGTTTCTCTGTATCACTGGGGCATCCATCTTTAGCCTATAGGCCCATGGTATCCAGTAGACATTTCCATGAAGCAGGAAAATTTAAAGACAGTTCAGTCACTTTTTTTTGTTTCCTGCAGAATGTCTCGCATACTCTTTCATGAAGTAGGAACCATGAAGGATCATCTCACCTTTAGGCAAGTTTAGCAGTCCTCTCTCTGCGGGTTCTTTGTGTCCAGTTTATGCAACAGTCCAGGCAAGAGCACTTTCTTGCCCAAATGGCAAACCAACTCCATAAGGAGTCTCTTTGATGCCGGTCTTCCTCTTGAAGTAGCTGGTGCTGCCAGGAGCAGACGTGTCTCATTGTCATGAAAAGTCCTAAGTTATTAAAATATTTAAATGCCATATTTTGTCATCTTTGAAAGATACGAAGAATGTCTATCTAACTGAAATATACCTCTATATACCTAGAAAATCTAACTAACATGACTACAAGCTTGACTATATCAATGATTATCTATTAACAACCTATATTTTCTAATTATACATTACATTTTTTAATGAACTACACAATCACAATACCTTAATCAAGATCAGAAATACATATATATAACAAAATTGACCTTAAATTTATATCAATAAAGCAAAATTTACACCAATGTAAATTATCCATATCTATATCATCTCCCCCTTTAAATTTAAATTTAAAGTACATTTATAAACAAGTGGATTCAGTCCATCACATTGAGCGCCAATCTGTAGTAATGAGGGGCTCGGGCTGCATTCCCGGCGCCTGTTTCCCGGCACAGGGCCCCTTGTTCTGTCCTGCCCAGCTCCCAGTGCGTACCCGAAATAATTACATGGAAACTGTATTCATTGAAATACTGCCTGGCCCATTAGCTCTAGCCTCTTATTGGCTAACTCTCACATATTTGTTTAACCCATTTATAATAATCTGTGTGTCACCACAAGTCGTGCCTTACCGGGAAAGATTTAGCGTGTGTGACCTGAGAGCTTCACGGCGGGCCACTCTCTCTCTCTGTCCCTTTCCCAGCATCCTGTTCTCTTTTCCTGTCTATCTAAGCCCTGCCCTATCAAAAGGCCAAGGCAGTTTCTTTATTAACCAATAAAAGCAACCCAAATACAGAAGGACCCTCCTACACCACTCAAATAGACAGCTTACCTGAGCTAAAGGGAGCTCATTGACTCTGGATCGACATCTAGCTAGCCTTCTTGCAACCAACCTAGGCCCTGTGCATGTGGGTGACAGTTAATGTAGCATGGTCTGTATGTGATGCCCCTAGCAAAGAGATTAAGACCTGTCCCTAACATAGGAACTGGCTTTTTGGAATCTATTCCCCATACTGTGATGCTTTTCCCAGCCTTGATGCAGGGGGATGAACTTGATCCTGCCTCTACTTGATATGTTATGCTTTCTTAAATCCCATGTGAGGCCTGCCCCTTTCTGAATAGAGGAGGAGTGGATGGTTGGAATACAGGAGGTAATGGTAGGAATGGGAGTAGAAGAGGGATGGAAAACTGTGGTTGTTATGTAAAATAAATGGAAAAATATTTTTAAAATAAATACCTTCCAATGAAGGACAGCATGGTTATTGCTTAGAAGTAAATTTAGAGAGTAAATCTGTTATATTACTGAAAGAATATTGATGGAGTAAGCATTTTATTTAACTTATAATTAACCTATATCTTTACATTTCGAAAGAAAGAGACCATATGAGGACAGTTACAATAGCATTATTAGTTTTGATCTGTTGATTAGTTAATTATGCCCAGCAGATTGGATTAACCCTACTGGGAGTTTTTGCCAGCATTTGGGGAGTTTCACTGTTCATCTCACAAACAGGATTGAAGATGGGAGAGAATAAATATCACTGCCTCCAAACTGTGTTTCTTAAGGAAAATTGACACAGAAAGAAAAATTCTTAATACCCTTGTTCCTTCACTTCAAGTATTCTTCATGAGGATTTTGATATTATATCCAAGGGTAAGAGAATTTTTTTTTACTTTCTTTTAAAAAAAATAAGAGTTTAATGATGCCCATGTCAAATACAAAGGCTTTTTCAAATATATTTGACAACATATGTGGAAATAACCTTCTAGGGGACTTATCTAAAAAAATAATACAAAACAGTTCCTATTGAAAGAGCTAAATCCCTAGGACACACAGGTACTTGTTTGTGGACCAGAGATTTGACCTCCATCATGAGGTTTTGTGAAGTCCTTGCAAGTAAACTTACACTATGATTCTTATTAATAGCATTGGGAAGTTTATTTTTTTTACTACTGAGGGTTTTTGCATCACAAGAAACCTAGTATGCTGTGCTGAACCCTTAAACCAAACTTCATAAATTAGTATATGAGTAATAGTAAGTCAAAGGTGGAATTGAGACTCAACTCATGGTTTCTGAAAATTTGTGTTCTGTATCCTTAATTAAGACAATGTAATAAAACCAATCTGTCAAAATTTCAGCTAATTTTTAAATGAATTTTATTTTAAAATGTCCTAGCATCCAACTTAAATCACTCAGAAGTGTGTGACATCTAGGCAGTATGTGTCTGATTCTTGTCTCACATTTCTTTCCTGGAAACATGAAGAAAAGAAGAGGCCGCCACATTGGGAACATCAGTTACATTAGTAAATTTTTGACAAATGACAATTATAGCCTTATAGTTTTTGGAGATCATATGTTTGAATTTATTTCAAACATACCAGCTTTCATTAATGTATTTACAAGCCTAATAAAACTACAAACAGAATTTCTTTTCTCTATTTCCAGTAAGGATGGAGAAGGAAATCTGTCCTAAATTACTTTTAGGAGACCATAGACATTAGCATGACATCTTTAGTTAATTTCATAATGAAATGGTAAAGTAAAAAAATAAAAAATATGTATTGGCACAAAACTATTTGTGTGGTCTTTTAATAGACCATGACTATCTGTTGTTTAGACAGTCATGCCTGCTGTTCACAATTGAACTCTTCCTGTCTTAGTTTACCAATGAAATATTAATGTACACAAACACATTATGTGCAGAATTCTGCATATTTTGGCATTCCAGAAACGCAAAAGTGGTACTGTCTTCATTTCTCTTCTCCTTAGTTTCTACTGGATCAATCTTCACTTACTGGCTTATTGCACTCGTGGATTCATTTTGATCTTTTTTTTTCTTTCTTCATTATGTATATAGTCATTATCAATCAATTTGTTGCAGAATTTTGGTAATATGATTTTCTATTCTATTTTTTTTTAGACTACTTGTAATGATCTGTTAGGGTGGACATCCTAACTCAGAAGAGGAGACATCAGAGGTGTGGGTGTTTACAAAAATCATCTGTGAAGACTCATATATTGCATCCCATGAAAGCACCTTCTTGCAGTAGTCTGAGCATGGGCTCTGCATCATGTGTGCAAACTTAGTGACTTTTCTAGTCTGTGTGTTCTTATCTAGCCTGATAAGAAGCAACTTAAAGAAGGCAAGATTTTCTTCATAAAACATATATTTTGTTTATTGTTTGATGGTTTGGGGTATTTTACCTAATGGTTGTCTTTGCTGGGAACTGAACTAAGATCCTTTGGAACAGTGGATACTGCTCTTATCCACTAAGTCATTTTCCTGTCCCCTCTATTTCTTTCCATCTCACTGTTTTTCGTTGTATCCATCACAAATTTCAACACTTGAATTGAATCCAGCTGTTGAAAACTTCAGCCTTTCTACTGTTGTTTCTTTTTTAATGTTTAATTTTGCCTTAATGATGAAAATCTCACTCAGGAAGTGAAAGAAACTTACTGGTTTTTTTAAACATAATTAGCTGGAGAGGAAATAAAAAGGTCTACTAGAAAACTATGATGGTGAAAGGAACATAAATAAGGAATTGCATAAATAAGGTTTTAAATCGTTATCACTTGACTATTAATTTGTTAAGATTAAAGAATTATGCACATGAATAATACCAAAGATATGTTAAGTATCTTTACCACATAAAACTTTTGAAAGATATATGAGTATATATAAAATGAAACTAGAAAGGATATCATCTGGAAAAAGAAAGATTACAAAAGAGAGAAGAATGTGAGACACTCTTCGTTGTATTTTCAAAGTACGTAATATGATAAAATAAATTTGACATAAGTAAACTATTACTTTGTGTGATAGTTATTTATTAATAAGAACATATAAAATTTTGTGGAAAATGCAAGAGACATTTTAATTTGAACTAGTGGCTCTTCAAGACAGTTTTTTTATATACCTGGAATAATAAGACATGCCTTTAATCCGAGACAGAGACAGGTAGATCTGAGTTTGATTTCACTCTAGTCTAAATACTAGGACCAGGACAGCCTGAACTACACAGATAAAACCTGTCCCAATAAACAAAAATAAAGAAAAATTCAAAAATGACATATTAGTATAAAAAGAATTATGTATTTTTATTCTAAATTCTGCATAAAATCTCTCTCCTCTCCCTGTCTCTCTCTCTCTTCCTCCCCCCCTCTCACACACATAATTTATAATTGATTCAGGTATGCATGAAACCAGGTAAATTAGTGTCTATTATCTCATTATTTATCTTTCAGATAATTGGATGTAGAAAGTTTATACATTAAAACTGTTCATAAAATATTTTTTGTTTCTGGCATATTTAAAAAGCAGAAATATGACACCTTCCTATCTATTCACTGCAGAGCACCTGAAGCACACAAAAGTGGTTTTAATGCAACCCTATTCTTACTGAGTCTTAGTCACCTTTTAAAAAATCTCCTCCTTCCTTGCAGTGAGCAGTCTGAGTGGGTGTAATGGAAGGAAACAGGACCCTGCTGACTGAGTTTGTTCTCAGAGGAATAACCGATCGTCCAGAGCTGCAAGTCCCCCTGTTCCTGGTGTTCTTCTCCATCTACGTCATCACCATGGTAGGCAACCTAGGCTTAATCTCTCTCATCTGGAAGGAACCACATCTTCACACTCCCATGTACCTTTTCCTTGGAAATTTAGCCTTTTCTGATGCCTGCACTTCATCCTCTGTGACTCCAAAGATGCTTATGAAATTTATAAATAAGAACGACATGATATCCCTGGGTGAGTGTTTCTCCCAGTTTTATTTTTTTTGTTCAAGTGCAATTGCTGAATGTTACCTCCTGGTAGCGATGGCCTATGACCGCTATGTAGCCATATGCAACCCTCTGCAGTACGTAGTTGTGATGTCCAAAAGACTCTGTGTTCAGTTCATATGTGTGTCATATCTAATTGGACTTCTATATGCCTTACTTTATGTAGGAATGTTATTTAGGTTAACATTTTGCAGTTCTAATATAATAGATCATTTCTTCTGTGATCTCGTACCACTCTATACAATTTCTTGCACTGACCCATTCATTAATGCATTGCTCCTATTCATTTTTGCTGTTTTTATACAAGTGAGTACTTTTATGAGCATCATAGTTTCTTATATCCGTGTGCTTTTTGCCATCCTGAAAACAAAGTCTGAGAAGGGCAGAAGCAAAGCCTTCTCCACCTGCAGTGCCCATCTGGTGTCTGTGTCTTTGTTCTATGGCACCCTCTTTGTCATATACGTGCTCTCTGGATCTGACACAGAAAATTATCAGGGTAAAATGTATTCATTATTCTATACCATCATCATTCCTCTGCTGAACCCCTTTATTTACAGCCTAAGAAACAAAGAAGTCTTGGGTGCCTTGAGAAAACTCACAAAATAATGACCTCTTCTGGAAACTTAAAGGTTTTTCCTATCACCAGATCTCTCTTTATAAGTTCATCATAATATTTGACCCTGCACTTTTTACAGAATAGGGATTTTTTACATATTATTAAGTAACATAATAAAATGTGACTAAAATGTCTGTGTTTATTATTATTATTATTATTATTATTATTATTATTATTATTATAAAATAGTAAGGTCTCTAAGAAAAGATACAGCATAAATTGTTTTCAAATTCACACTCGGTCCCACGGAGCCGAGCAGAGAGGAGCTGGCAACCCTCAGTAGGCCTGCTTTTGGGACCGGGATCCTCGCCCAACCAGCTTCCGCGGATTCATCTGGACCCTGTCCCGGCTGCACCTGAGCTCGGCCCACCCGGGCTGAGGCCTTGGGGGAAGGGCGAGTCCCCTGCTAGGGGGCCTCCTTTGTCCCACGGAGCC
>PVIU01011213.1:0-65867 GCA_004026605.1 Ondatra zibethicus
CTTTGCAGCTCTTAATATTCTTTCTTTACTCTGTATGTTTAGTGTTTTGATTATTATGTGGTGAGAGGACTTTTTTTTTGGATCCAGTCTATTTGGTGTTCTGTAAGCTTCTTGTATCTTCATAGGCATGTCTTTCTTTAGGTAGGGAAAGTTTTCTTCTATGATTTTGTTAAATATATTTTCTGTGCCCTTGAGTTGACTTTTTTCTCCTTCTATACCTATTTTCTAAGATTTTGCCTTTTTATGTTGTCCCATATTTCCTGGATATTTTGGGTTAGTCCTTTGTTAGATTTAATGTTTTCTTTAACTGATGAGTCTATTTCCTCTATTTTATCTTCCGCTCTTGAGATTCTCTCTTCCATTTCTTGTATTCTGTTGTTTGTACTTGAGTTTGTGGTTCCTGTTCTTTTCCTCATGATTTCTGTTTCTATAATTCCTTCTGCTTGTGTTTTCTTTATTTTTTTCTATCTCTGTTTTCAAGACCTGAATAGTTTCTGTTATATGTTTGAGTGCTTTTTCTTGGTTTTCTTTAAGTGATTTGGTGATATCTTCCAATTTTTTTGTTTGTTTTTTTCTTCCATTTCTTTAAGGTAATTTCTCAATTCATCTTTAATAATTTCAGATATACTCTTGTGGTTATTTTTCAGATCATTTTCTTCTGGGTCATCCATATTTGGTTGTTCCGGGCTTACTTTTGTAGTGTCTTTAGGTTTCCCTGGTATTGTGTTGTTCTTTGTGGTGTAGCTTGTGATCCTACCTTTTCTTGTCATCTTTCCCTCTAATAGGTGTGGATGGTGGTGTCTAAGATTCTGTTGAATAATTTCCTATGTGTCCGTAGATCAAAAGCTAAGATGGTTTTCCTAGTGGTACAGTCAGTGTCCCAGTTCGAGTAACTTCGTTGGTTATTCCTGTTCCTGGAGGTGGCTCAGTGTTCCCGTATTTTGATCTGCTCTCTTGGAGTTTGCTGTCTCAAGCCTAGTTTGGTCTAGGCTGCTGGCTTTGATCTGTTTCTGTAAGTCTTGGTCTGGATCTCCTCTTGTAGATATCCCTGGCTTGGAGTTAGACCTGTTCTGGTGGAGATCGCTGGCTCTGAATCTGGTCGCTGGGTCAATCCTGATCCGCTTGAATCCCGGGATTGAGTTGACTCCTATCTTCTGCTCCTGGTGGAGCCCATTCTCTCCTTGTCCCGGGTAACTGGATCAGTCCCACTCCAGTTCCGGTGGAGGTCGTGGGCTCTGAGTTAGGTCGTTGGCTCAATCAGTGCCCCAGGACTGGGTTGGCTCCCAGGGCTGGATTTGTTCCTGGCTTCTGCCCCATGTGGAGCTTGTTTCCTAGGCTCTCTCTGTCCTAGGAGTCTCGTTCAATTCCACTCCTGTGGGATTTGTTGCCCAAGGTGGAGTTCCTTGCCTCTGGGCAATTACTAGCTTTGACCTATAACTGTAAGTCCTAGGCTGGGTTCCCTCCTGCAGAAGCCCCTGGGTTGGAGTTGGGCCTGGGAAGGTTTCCGGTTCCGGTCTACTGCCTGGGAGGTTCTAGACTCAGGTGTGCCCGAACCAGCAGGGTACCTGCTTGCTTCCTCAGAGGTCTCAGACTCACGCTGGGACCCACAAGGGTTACAGGTTCCTGCCTCTTCCCTTTGATATCTCAGACCAATGTCTGAACCCACAGGGGACCTGGCTCAAGTCTACTCTCACTGGGGACCCAGATTCGTGCCTGGCCCCGTCGAGATCTCTGGTTCCTGCTTATTCCCCGCAGGACCCAGCCTCACTCAGGCCCAGGTTGACGGGGGTACTGGCCCGGCCTAGTTCCTGGGTGGTCCTAGACTCTCCCACAGGCCCGCGGGGGTGTTGGCCTATATCCACTCCCTTGAAGGTCCCAGATTCACATCCAGACCCTCAGCAGTCTCTGTCTCTGGTTGACTCGCTCAGCGGTTATTCCCTTGTACCTGTTCCAGTGGAGGTCACTGGCTCTGGATCCGGTCGCTGGGTCAATCCTGATCTGCTCGAGTCCCGGGATTGGGTTGACTCCTATCTTCTGCTCCTAGTGGAGCCCATTCTCTCCTTGTCCTGGGTAACTGGATCAGTCCCACCCTGGTTCCGGTGCAGGTTGTTGAGAACTCATTGTTATGCACTGTTGATATAAAATGGAATTTCCTTCCTGGACAGTATCTTGGCAATATGTTCAAGCAGCTTAAAGATATTTCTGGACTTTGTTCCAGCAGTTCCACTTGTGGGAATCCACCACTCGGAAACGATCTGAGATGTCAAGGATTGCATATGTGGGTGTAACTGATATGCTGAACAGAACAGTGACAACTGAGAAACAGAAGCATACTTCAGAAGAGCTCATATTGGTAAAAATTTGGGTATTCTGAAAATTTGAAAGAAATGAGATGAAAAGCTGACTTAGACCAAGAATACTTAGCAAATTTATTAGGAATTAAATTCATTGGCATTATTAATAATTTATATGCAAAATAACAAATAACTGGCTGTTTATTAAAACAGAATCACTGTCCTTCATTTTTCAGTGAAGCAAGGCAAAATAAGCTATCATCTAAGGGTTAAGAAGAGCCCTTGTGAATAAATCCACAACTTGGCAAAGAATATCACATAAGGATGACCAACAAGAGATTTTATTACAATAAACTGAGGTTAGAAATAATTTGCTACTGGGCTGTGAGTATATGAAATAAATAATTCATCTCCTTCAATTTTTAAATAAAATGATTTTGCAAATAGATTACAATAATGTTTCTCTGAGGTTGGTTGCCCTCAACAACTGAATTCTTAGGATGATAAGTTATTCAGTTATTTTTTGTAGTTACTAACTCAGTCCATACTGTTGACAATTTTAAGCTAATCTAACTTCTTACATTTTTCAGTAAAGAATCTCTTAAAAATGTATTCAGTCTCTTTATATACCTAGCTCGGTAATCAGTAATTAACTGTGATAACCATGTAAAATAATAAATCATCTGTCCAAAAGGAATTTTTACTTGTAGGCATGAGCTAGACCAGAGAAATGAGACATTTTAAAATACTCAGAGAATATCTTAGAGAAATTAGTTGCCACAAAATAATTCAGATGACCTGTGCCTGTAAATTTCCTGAAGTACATTCAAGGATAAGATGAAAATTTCCAAAAGGACTTCAGAAGATTTTCCCAAAACACAGGTGTGATACTATCTTTCTGGAGAAGGACTCTAGCATAGTTGCATCATAAGATCCTACAAAAAAGTTTCTGTATCTTCACCAACAGTTTAGATGTCATCAGATCTCCTGTTGAGCAACTTGTGTAGCCTGACATGTAACAAAAGAAAAAGTCTCATATGCCCAAAGATATTTCAAATGAGGAGTACAAACTCTGTAGCTAGTGACTCGGTTCCCTAAAAGTGGCCCAGATAAAGTGACATTTTGGTATTCACAAGAGAGGGACATGATTTGAGTCAAATTGAAAAAACTAAAATTTTCAGATATGAATCAATGTCACCATATCTAATGAAGATGGAGATTAGTTTAGCAGCCCAATGGCATGTCACAGCCAGGAAAATCACAGAGAAGGTATTTTGCTTTGCCATTTAAGATAGAGACCCCATTACCAAGAGCTAATTTCTTAATTAGCTTCCTCAAATTAAATTACAGGACATGAATTTCCTTTTAAAACCAATTAATGCATCCACTAAACTCTGATGATTGTGTTTCAATCAAAAGATACTTATAAATCGAGGTATTTATTTTCCTTAGATTGACTTAGTTTTCTGGGTGTGGTTGATCATGGTAGTTGAAGACCCTCAAGGTGCCCCAGTCCCAGCAAATCCTGTTCAGCTGATTTTCCTCCCATATGCTATGTACTTAATGAGGGGTCCTTTGTAGCTATGAAGTAAATGTTCTTTGTTTTTATCAGTTACAAGCATTTCTGTTATGTTGTTTAAAAACTGTTTCCAGAAGTATATATTTGAGCCAATTTTAATAAATTTTGACATGGTGAAAATGTTCGTATGGAAGCCACTTAAGGTACTTACACTTTATTAAAAATAGCTCTTAATTTTTTATGATTGAATTCAAATATAAACTTTGCAAAAAAAAACAGTTCCCCAGAGACTATTCATAAAACATAAAAGCCAACTATCAAGCAAATATTTAAAGCATCAAACATTGTAAGGAAAACTACAAACCTGAAAGTCTTCCTATTCACTCGATTATTATATAATCCATCAAACAAGCAAAATTTTGGCATTCATTATCACTCACAGTAAAAGCTGATGCTCTTACCAGAGTCTCCCTTCCATCATCTTTATCTTAATGATTCATTACTTTTCTCCAACTGCCATGTGAGTTAGCCTGTTTACTGTGATGTAGGCATGGCTAACCATTGATACAACATTTCTGCATGAAATGCTCACTGCTATTGTGTCTTTTCCATGGCTTTCTTCCTCACCTCTATCACATGCTTTCTCAAATGCCACCTTTGAAACCTAGCCTGGCCACACCATGCAAAAATAAAAATAATAGCCATGAAGTACTTTCCGACTTCTTTGCTTAAATATTTTATCATTCTCTAAACCTATGCATCTTGACATAGCTTATATTCCAAAATTTCTGGAATGTAACCAGATTTGGGTAACTGGGCTTGAAGTGAAATAGAAAATAGTATTTACTGAAATGGTAAATGTTTAACACCCCAGAATAATTTCATGGCATCAGTGTAACTTCCATGTATCTATAAACCTTTTTGAAATATCATTAAATTTGTAATATTCTCATGCTGTATTAGCAAAGTATATTGATCTAAATGAACAGTATTTAGTATTTGTATTTGTATTAAGTACAACCTCGCTTGTTTTGTGATTTCTTCCCATAGTAAACATGTGCATGATCTTGGTATTTCAAGTTGTACCCTTGTAACTGAACTAGTGGAGATGACTTCCACAAAATTGCTTTTTGGAAAAGCAATAGGCTGTGGAAAGCGTCTCCAAACTTCATAAAGTTACCTCATAAATCGCTGACATCGGTATTCTAATGATGAATACCGAAGTCAAAATTGTAAATGAAACACCTAAGTTCAAAACAAAATATATGAGTAAGGCTGTAATTGATTGATGGTCATTTGTGATCGTGGCTTGACTTTTATTTAATTTCAGAAGGCAGCTTGGTAGCAATGATTTCACACTTGGCTAAAAAGCTTTCCCCCTCTGAGTTTTGCATTTTTAGACTCATACATTATGTATTCCCTTTAATGACCCACATAGCTAAGGGATGGCACTTTAAATTGATGAGGGTTATATATTCATATGTAGAACAAATTAGTTTAGGGACAAATGAAGAATAGATGTGCAGTTGAGCTAGCATGAACTTTTACAATTACAGTGATGATTAAAAACCACAGTCTAATACCTCCCAGACACTGCTGTCATTATGTGTGTCTCTATCATGAAGACACATGCCTATCTTTCTAAGAAATTATCTCATTACAGAAATACACTTTGTATAAAAATAGTTCAGTTACTGTCTGTATTTCAATGTCCAGCCATCATTTTCTGAGTTTAGTATTCAGCAACATAAAATTTGCTTTATGGTGTACCTAGAATTAAATTGGGCTATTGTAAAACTTTCCCTGTATCATTTTCTAGATTCTTTGCTTGTAGAAGATTATTGGCAGAATGACAGTTTCATCCATACTTGAGACAGATTTATTCACAATGCCTTCTTGCTGTATTTCTATCCAGTGAACTGTAACATAGAAGCAAACAGTATAACACAAGTTCACCAGTAGACAAAAGGAAATGTCAGATTAGTTTTTAAGTAACTATGAAGCACATTTCTATAGTTTAAACATTCAAAATACATTGTATTTTAATGTGATGACTACATTTATTCTTCATGAATTTTTGTTTATTATTTGTGTGTGTTTATATGGTATGTGCCTCTGTAACAGTGGGTATTGGGGTGTGCACAGTGCAGGGGTGGGTGAGAAGTCAGTGAAGAGCATACAGGAGTTGACTCTTTCCTCGCACTGTGGGATCTGAGCATTGAACTTGTGTCTTCAGGCTTACAATACAAATGCTATTAGCCAGTAATCATCTCCACCACTCAGGGCATTTTATGTTACTATACATATTATTCATTACGGAGAGAAAAAATTTCCAGACATCATACTATATGATAGATTTCCATGATGTGAGAATAATTAGCATAAAAAGATAATTGTTTCACTTCCCTCTACTTATGATTGGTATGTATAACACAATAATACCTTTCTAAAGAATGTTATTGTATACAAATCCTGAGAATACAGTTGAATAAAAATTTCATTTTAAATTATAAAAGATTATACACATATGTATTTTGCATACAGAATCTTTGTGACAGAATATGAGAATGTTGTGTAGAGAATATGCCCATAGCTCCCAGCCAGAGAAGGTGTAATACAAAGGATTTAGGAGGCATTAAAGGCAATGTCTGATAAAATCACTTTGTGCAGGAGCCAACACATCACAACCAGCACCACAAGCTGGCATTAGTAGGTTTCCTTTACTAACATTCATGCCTATTAAACACAAATGATGCTGTATTTAAAATTGTGATCATTGTTTTAACATTGGCTGCAAAAATGATTCTAAGAATTAACATCACCTGCGATGTTAAATTATAGAATTATATTTTTGCTGTTTAATAAATTCTATTTCCATGTATTCTGCCTCTAATGTCAGTTATTTTGTACTAATTGTAACATCAAGCTAAGAATATACATTTGTAGGAACATTAGATGCTATTTTGCAACATTTTTTCATTTTACTTAGCAAACCATAGCGTATTCATATTAGTTGATGACTAACATCCACATTAACCAACTATCTCAGTATAATGTTTCTTTGACTCTATATACTTCAACAACTTTTTCCTCCTCCTCCTCCTCCTCTTCTTCTTCTTCTTCTTCTTCTTCTTCTTCTTCTTCTTCTTCTTCTTCTTCTCCTTCTCCTTCTTCCTCTTTCTCTTCCTCTTCCTCCTCCTCCTCTTCCTCTTTCTCTTCTTCTTCTTCTTCTTCTTCTTCTTCTTCTTCTTCTTCTTCTTCTTCTCCTTCTCCTCCTTCCTCTTTCTCTTCCTCTTCCTCCTCTTCCTCTTCCTCTCCTTCTTCTTCTTCTTCTTCTTCTTCTTCTTCTTCATCTTCCTCTTCTTCTTATTCTTCTTCTTCCTCCTCCATTTCCTCCTCCTCCTACTCCTTCTCCTTCTTCTTCTTCTTTTTCTTCACCCATACCTTTAATCTGTAAGCCACATACATGGATTGGTTCTCCACTTTTCTGCCTGGATTTAGTAAACTTCAATAGTGAACAGGGGGCCCATTAGTTTCTTTTGTCACAATTAGTCTTTGTGACAAAAACAAAACATAGTAACAGCCAAAGTATATACTTTTCAATGAAAGAGCTGAATAATTTTACTCTATTTTAAAATGGATATCTAATTCAAACTCCTACAGACTGCATACCAGATCATCTGCACAAAATGTGACCTTTAAAATGTTGTGAAAGAAAAGATATGTAAAGCGTTAATAATTTTAAATGATTTCCTGATCTACTACTATAAAAATTTACTTGTGCTGTATGATTATATGCTCCAAGTTAATTATATATAATATATTCTATTATAATATTTTATTATGTGCTTTATTTTGATTTGAATGTATACTTTTATTTTATGATTTGATATTCTAATTTTAAAATGTAAGTTCATTTCTAGTTTAAAGTTAAAATACATGAAATAAAATAGCCTATAATGACCATCAATTAAAGAATGCTAGCTTTGACTATTTTATAACAAATGAAACTACAATACATAATTCTTGAACCTAAGTAGGCTCAGTCTTTCTAACTCATTATTCCTATATGATGGATATGCAATGCCCAGTTTGTGAATATACTCTGTCATTCATGATACATTCAAGTCTTTAATATTCCACATAAAATCAAATGATCATTGTGTGTGTTACTTATCTCACCCCCATAAGTAGATATCAGATATAAGCAACTTGAGGGAGATGTTCATTTTTAGCCAGTGCTAAGAGAATGCAGTGTTTTGCATGGAAAAGAGAGCACATTAAGGCTCTATCCATTATATCAGAAGCTGGGATTAGGGCTTGTTGCCTGGCACTGGTCAAAAGCAGAGATCTCTGGTAGGACCACAGATCATAACCACAACCCTCAGTCCTCTTACAGAGCTGTGTCTACTACCAGGTTGTAGACAGAAATTTCTGTCTTACCTGGTCCAACAGCCATTCAGTCTAAAAGAAACATACAAAGGCTTATATTAATTATAAGCTGTTTGGTCTATTAGCTCAGGCTTATTATTAACTAGCTCTTACAACTTAAATTAACCCATAAATCTTGTCTATGTTTAGCCATGTGGCTTGGTACCTTTTCTCAATGAGGCATTCTCATTTTGCTTCCTCTGCATCTGACTGGTGACTAACTCTCTTCCTTTCCTTTTTCCAAAATTCTCCTAGTCTGGTTGTCCCCCCCATATATATTTCCTGTTTGGCTACTGGCCAATCAGCATTTTATTAAGCCAATATGAGTGACAAATCTTTACAGGGTACAAGAGCATTCTCCCACAGCTCCAGATCCAAATGCTTCAACACCTTTGCAAAACAGTTCCATGAGCTGCAATCCCTACTCAGAAACTTGTGTGAGTTTCTTTTCAAGTGTAAAGTAACCATCCTTATCTACACAATAGTCCCTAATACTCTGTCTACATATAGAGTTAGGAACATTCTCTGTATGCTATTTCTTTTTCTAACTGAAAGAAATTAACAGATTCCAGCAAGGAAGAAGCCTAAATAGCTATCACAGAATGAGACCTGGAAAATGCATTCTTCCCTTTCATCCATGTCTCTGAACACTTTTGTTGACTTCTTGTCTTTCTTCTTGCTTGTTCTCCTAAGATATCACTCTAATGTCTGTTTCCCTTGGCTGTTCTACTGTCTTTAAGTGTTTACAGTTCTCAAGATGGCCTTCACACATGAGTGAGAGAACATATGTCAGATGTGGCTGGACAGCTATTCTCTATGCTTCCCTAAAACTGTTTTCTACATGTAGCTAAATGTATGATCTTCTCTAGGTGAAAAATAACCCTATATTGTTTCCCTTAAGAGAAGGCAATGGTAGGGAAGTCCTTAATCCAAAATTAAGGGAGATACATAAGGCAGTGAGTTGGAAGAGAACTGTTATTGACTGGATATAAATGTGCACAGCTCTACTTTATATGCTTCATGATAAAAATAAATAAGGGAAAATTGCCCTATATGTACCACTGATAAAAATTTTAAAGATATGTTTATTTTTCCCTAAGTTTTCTTGTGGTTGTTTAAATGTTTCATGACAAACATATTTGTAGCATCATTTATGAAAGCCAATGTGCTTGACTCTAGTAGTTGATGGAATGAATCATTACAATTTTTGTTTTTAACATCCTTAACACTTCTAGCAACTACTAATTATACTTTTTGTAGTCATATTGTTTCAGAATTATGGAATTTTTTTTCTTCTTAAACAGGAGTACTAGTGAGCATATAGAGAATGTTTATACCTTTGCATTCTTTCATTACTACTTTTAGTTGTACCAAATAAAATCTACAGTAAGCTGAATCTGTAGTAACCATTATTTAGCACAAATTTCTACATTGGTTTGCACATCATATATGTAATTTTGAAATATACGGTGGCAGAGAATGTACAAATCAAGAAGCACACATAAGTAGTCAGATACAAAATCCATACACTTTTAAATTTTCTGTGTTATATCTAGAGGATGATGGCTTTTGTCTGTTAATATGTTACTCTAAAATCAAACAAAAACTATTTTGATTAAGTCAGGTTAACTATAACTCTCCCCGCCAAAATCTCCAAAACCCATAAACTTCACATATGCATGCCATTGTTTCATTGCCTTTAAGAACTGTTTTCTGAACAATTTTTATTAATTATATTCAAATTGTGGAACAATCTTGTCTTGGCATTTAATCTGAATGCAGTTCACTCCAATATTCCCATGGTTGTCATCAACCTGAGAGCAGCTACCATCTCATATTAGAAAGTAGACCTCAGTGCCCCAGCATCATTTGTTCAATAGACCTTGTCCTTACCTCTTCTGTGTCCCAATGAAGCCATTGACTTTAGTAACTTTACAGTCCCCTCATTTGCACTGAAACAACTAAAATGTATAGTTTCCATCAATTTTTTTCTAAAATTTGAATTTATAGTGTTCATTGCTTAGTTGACCTTTCAGTTTGTGTTGTTCAAAGGAAGTAAATTTAAGATGCTAAAGCCAAAGCTTCACTCCTCACTCCAAAACAGTGTTTTCTGTTCTTAATTCGTAATTGCTTGCATTTTACTTATTAGTAAAAGCTATCTTCACCCACTATTTCCAAAGTTAAAACCTATATATTATCTTTAATACATCCGACGCTTTATCACCAATTCATGTCAGTTCTTCCTCCCATCATTGTCTTGAATGAAGCTTCTCAATGTATCTGTCACCATCTTCTTAGCATTCTATTTCACCAAGACTGTGGCAGTTTCTCTGTTTACTTTCTGTCTTGCCCTCTTTTACAGTTTTCTTTTCAAAAGAATTAAAGGATATTTTAATGAATTAAGTAAGGCATCAGAGCATCTCAAATCATTTTAAAATGCTTTATGTTTACACTAACTGCTTACAATGTACCTGATCACTACAAAACACTTCCCAGGACCCTGGGATCTGCCCCCTCACTTATCCCTAGGACTTTATGCTACTGTTCTTACTTAATACAAGTTCTTTAAGCAGTCTGTCATCCAACAGACATAGAAGAACCCTTGCCCTCTCTTGGTTAACTCATTTCTATAATCTGTATAATAGTCATAATTTTTTTGTTGACCCAGTAACCTGCAGTTTTGGAAAATGTCTCTTGCTGATGGATGTGTGTCTATTGCTCATGTGTCTGTAGATATTAGGATAGAGTTACCACAACACCAGAACTCAATCACTACTATATACTGAATCAAGTTTACTGTCTCTAACACAGAGATTGATTAGCGCATGCCTTTGGACTAACTAGCAAATTTTATGAACATGTGGTTTTATGCTAAAGAACATTATTGCTTCTGAGTAAAAAATGTGTTATCCCTTATTTATTTGCACTTTTACTGTGTATAAGATGCTAGTGATTAAAGATGGAACATTTAATGTCTCATACTTTTGCTGCAGTAGCCTATAGGAAAATGCATATTCTTGTGTTATTTGTGTGATGTCTCAATTATATACAAAGGTCTTCACACCTATTTTTTCCAAAAATTACATTATATATCATTTCCATAATTCACTGTGATATTAAATATACATGCATATATTATCTATAATCTGTATATGATATAAGTGAAAAGTTATTAAGGAAAAATGTATTTATTTAGAAAGAGGAGATTTAATGTAATTAGAAGTGTCTACTATAACATTTTATTATTGGATCTCATTGATTTGCTTTCCCTTTCATCTTTCAATGCAGCAACACAGAGCCGGACATTTTTATCACCAGATCGAATGCCTGGATTTCATTTGCCAAGCACACCTCACTTTTACAAGTGAAACATTTCAATTTTACAAGTAAAATTTCTCATCAGAGCAATTCATCCAAACCTAACAACCACTGCTTCTTTACAGCTGAATTCTGTATTTCCACATAGCTGGATTTCTCATGAGGTAAATGTGTTACTGGTGTTAAATTCTTTTCAGTTCAAAAAGGGAAATCGCTCTACTCAGAAAGCTTAAGATATTTGTGCCTGGGAAGGAGACCCCACTGTGGTGTAGACAGTGTTAGCCACACCTTCCAGAGTGCTGAACAACATGCTCATGAAAGTGTTCATATTCAGTTTGCCTGGGCATGCTTTTCATAATCAGATTCTTGCTTTGTGCACATTCATCTACTTGACTCCAGAGAATGAACATATGGAAACACACCCATGCCACAGCAGAAGGCACTGGCCTCAGGGATCCCAAAGTTCTCTTTTATTTATTTTTCCAGTCCCAAGTTACTCTTAGTGAACTTAATTTTGACACTTAATCTTTGATTTCAATGCAAAACATGAAATGAATCTAGATAAATCCCAATATCTCTTCCAACTTTTGCTTTCAGTTACCTTAATTTTCAATCTAAAGTGAAAGAAACAATATTACTTACTGAAATTGAAACAATACATTTAATTTTCATTAAATTATATTGATCAAAAAGCTATCTAGCAGGTCAGACCACTGTTTATTTGCATTTCTAAGATTTACAGCTTTACTGTGTATATTTTTGTGATATTATTTTTTTTCCTACCTAACTTTGGAAACTACTTTTTTATATTTATTGTTTGGGGTAGAACATCATGGAAACCATCCAGTCAATGAACTTGCCATGTAACTAAGAATGATCTTCAACTTCTCCCCAAATCCTGGGACTGCAGGCGGGTACCGTCATGCTATATGCAGGTGGCAATGTGCCTAGAACTCAAGGCTTCATACATTTTTGGCAACCATTCCAATTGGTAATAGTTAAATTTTCCCCTCTGTGGTTCCTGTATTGCTTGTTTGTTTAATAAGTATGTCTTAAAGGTCAGCAACCTTTACTTCTTCAAAGTCTTCATTTGTTTTTTTGCCATCGCATAGACTGTAATTTTTGACTGACAAGTTCAGTTTGGAGTCATTATAAATTATTTCATTTTTGTATGTAATGTTTAACCTGAGTGTCAATATATACATGCATTGCCATTAATATCATGACATTAATGTGTCTGTCTACTTAGACTGTCACCTCTATATTTGTAGGCTAGATCTGACTGTGTAGTTTTGGATTTTCAACTTATAATAATGAATTATACTTCCTGTTGTATTGCTTCATTAGAGGTACTACAGAGAAAAATTTACTGTAAGGACTTAGGTATTTGATGTATATATTTGATATATTTCCTAACCTATCTACTGAGATGTGGTTAAGCAATTTAAAGGATCCCCATCTTTCCTGGCTTAGTCGGTGAGCTTTGTTAAGGAGGATTAGAGAAGTTTCTGAGAGCAGCCAGCTGCTGCCATTCTAAAGCAAATTCTACTGAGTAATCTACAAAATCTCCACAAAACTCCATGACTTTCCATGTCCCTGACAAGGTCAACAACTAGTCCTATTCCTGTGATCTCCAGGAACTGTTCTTTTATAATCCAATAGAGATGCTTCCAGGCCACAGGTAGGAGCTGGCTCACACGGGCACTACCGATCATTTACTTGATGGGTACTATACACAGAGTCTCCAAGTTCCACCTGCGAACAGCACATCTGTTTCTTTTATGAAACTGAATAGATATAAAATCTACATAAACTTCTGAATTCATCATTCACAAGAAAGAGTGGATGCACACTGTAATCCCCAAATTGGTTAGATAATGTACCACTTTACATTACTGTGGTTACAGTATTGTTCTAGACTTTGACTTTGATGATGTCAAGTGTAAGGGTTTATTGATGAGTTCCGTTTGCTTGTTTTGCTTTGTTTTTGAATTGTCTTTGCTTGGACTCGTGGCTGTCACAAAATCTGTAATGTTCTAATGTTACCCTTCTCTTCTTTACTAATTTTCTTTGGTGTTCTGATAAATTCTGTGATGCAGCTTTGATTTCCCCTTGTCTTAGCCACGCATATTTGAGAACTTTTCTCTCTGATTGCTCTGTGCCTAGAAATTCCAATAATTGTTCTAAGTTGTATTTTTCTCCTTTGTTGTATGTAATCTGTTATTTAACCCCTCCATTTAAGATTGTGTAATAATGCATTCATTATTTTATTTGTAAATCTTTATCTACTTCTGATTTCTTCAATTCTATCTTTTACATACCCTTAATATAATTTTTATTGACTTTATTGAGCTATATATCCCCTTCCTTCTGCTCCCCTCCCCTTGAACCCTCTACCATGGTCCCCATGCTCCCAATTTACTCAGGAGATCTTGTCTAATTCTCCTTTTCATGTAGATTAGATCCATGTATGTCTCTCTTAGGGTCCTCATTGTTGTCTAGGTTCTCTGGGATTGTGGTTTGTAGGCTGGTTTTCTTTGCTTTATGTCTAAAAGCCACTTATGAGTGAGTACATATGATATTTGTTTTTCTGGGTATAGGTTGCCTCACTCCATATGATGTTTTCTAGAGCCATCCATTTGCCTGCAAATTTCAAGATGTCATCAGTGTTTTTTATTTTAATGAGCTTATTTTGTGAGAAGTTTTAAAAAGTCTGAAATTAGTTTTCCTGTAAGTCCCACCAATTAGGCAACCCACTCCAACAATAACAGGAACTTTAGATTTACTATTGACATGAGTTTTGTATGAAGCACAGAGGATAAACATGAACATGATATGGTCTAGTGAAGCCTTTATTCTGTCTGTCTGTCTGTCTGTCTGTCTCTGTGTGTGTGTGTGTATGTGCGCGCGCGCGCGTGTGTGTCTGAATTTAATTTATATGTGTAGACTGTAGATTGGCATCAGGTGTCTTCCTATTTCGCTCCACACATTACCATTTTATGACTGGGTTTCTAAAGTTAGGCTGGAGATCATTGACCGACCATCTAGATCTCCTGGGGTCCAGCTATCTTGCTCTCCTTTCTCCTCCCCCAGTCCTAATATAACCGGATTTTTACATGTGTGCTGGGGAACAAATCTTAAATCCTTTGATTGCAATCCCTTCATACGTAGTTTTGTAATTTATGGATCATGGAAAATCTTTTTCCTACCTGAATATTCATACAATTTCTTTGTTTCAAATGTAATTTTCACTGATAAACTTTTCAAAAGTCTGAAATTTTTGCTCACCAGGACTGCATTTGGGAACAAGGTCTCATGTAACCTAAACTGAAGTCAAAGGTTGTATTAATCTTATGTCCATATCCCTTGTGCTTAGATTTCAAGCCTATTCCACTAAATCCAGATTATGCAGTGCTGGAGTTCACCAGCACTGCATAATCACTATAGTCTTGTACATTCTGGGCAAGCACCACAGTAATGGAACAGCATCACCAGTCTAAACCTGGACTCAATGGGAAACACTTGTTTACTTTGTGATATCCAAGACTAACCTTTTCCCTAGAGGGTTGATATTGCACTATTATAGCTCTTATAAGCAAAATTTTCATAAATATTAAAGCTACTATTTATTGGAGAACTTAACTTACCTTACTGTCTTTCTGTTATACTTTTGCATTTGGAATCAGTTTCTAAAGCTTCTATGCTGGGGTGTTCCTCCCTTAGTGCAACATTGTCAAGAGGTGAAAGTTAAATTTGTGATGAGAAACTAAACTCACTAATATATAAATACGTGATGAATTGGCAGTTTTTCATTTTGTAAGGAATTGGGGAATCTCAGGAAGGGAAATCTGGTTTGAAAGATGGATTTTTTTTTTTGTGGCATGCCTCTAAAGAATGTCCTGGGACTGGGTACTTTCTGCTTTCATTTCTCTTTCTGGGAAGGAACATTCCAGTAACTCTTTTCCAATATTTACCCTCTATAGAATATTCAGCCCTGATACGAGCATAGAGCCATGGTACCAAGTGACCATGAACTAAACCTTTGAAACTCTGAGTAAAACCATACTTTGCTCTTTTAGAGCATTGTTTAATTCATCTCAGATGCTATTACAGCTATGTGAAGCTCTCACATTTTCCTTCCCTTAGCTCTGCTTGATTAGCCTTCAAAAATCATGATTATATTATGTAGTAAATTGATTTCAAGTAATTTTTAATGAGAAAACTTTCAGAAAGACTTGTCCAAAATAACATATTTTTCATAGCATCTTACAAGCCATATGTAAATGCTATATGGCAAAGATAAAATCTTTCTTTTGAATTTCAAGTGTCTTGGTTGTCTTTCCATCGTCTCATACGTTTTCATCGAATGTCAGCAGGATAAAATACCCAACTATGCTGCATGAGCTCAAGCTGCCCCCAAGCCTGGACTTTATAGTATAATAAATTGGAAAATGTGTTATGTAAAATGACTGATTTCAAATAGGCTGTGGATGAAACCAAGATTTTATCAATGTCTTGGATTTTCTTTCTTTCTTTTACTACCTTTCTTTCCTAAAATGTAGTGGAATGGCAGCCAACTATTTCCCACAAATCTGAAAACTTTGGCAGAAGTAGAATTCTACTTTCAAATAATTTCTGAAAAGAATTTACCATTCATCATTTTCATTTCCTTATAAGAATGTATTTTCCTGGATCTGGGTAATATTTACCCTTTCAATGTGAAATGAAGTAAATGTATAGGAAAAAAAGTTACCAAATAGATGGCTTGATTCAGATTCAGTCTGGTGCCATAAGAAAGAAATGCCATGCAAGGAAAAGCAAAAAATTTTTCATAGTGTATTTCATTTTTCTGAAAAATACATTAAATGAAAAAATGCTTATTTTAAAGGTATATCTTTCCTAGTATATCATATTGTCACATAGCAATAACATAATAGTTTTCTTCTCAATATGTTTGTTAGTAAACCATTTCATTATTCTAAATAAACTTGTTTTCATTCACTTTGCTACATTACAATGACATATAAATAAGCATTTTTCTGAAGACCTGATGCTTCAACACAGACATGCTAGAAAATTAACCCACCATTGAGCTATGTTCTCAACCTGGGAATATACGTCTGATATTCCTTATTGGCGCACAAATCTTCCAAAACTTTACAGATTGGTTTATTGACTTTCTTTCTAATATCCTAAGATTCAAACGCAGTAGATAAATGATAGAAAAAATACAATAGATAGCAAATCATTTAAAATTTCCTTATTTTGGATGTGTAAATCTTTTATATTAATATTAATTTAATAGTGTTAAATCTGAAGAGGATACAAGTGGATAAAAATGAGGCAAACATAATTAAAGCATTGACCATCCTTTCCAACAAGGGAATTCTTCATCTCAAAGAAAGCTTTCTTCTTTTGTTTAGAATAATTATATAAGTCTGTATTTTTCTTTGTTATTTTGCACATGCAGATCTTATTTGTATAATTTGAATAACACACACTACTAAGGTAATGATTTTCATTTTCAAATTGTTTTTGATGATAGAACTTCCATTTTTTTCAATTTGTACTGAGCTTTAAGAAATATAGCTAAACTAAATTATCAGAGAAGTGATGAAATTTTAGGAAGTTCCAGGAATTTTACTTAATGTGAAAGTTTGTAAAGACACCAAATATCTACATTCATCTCTTCATAGTTGGGGTTCTTAGACCTCATGTTGAATAGTAATGATCTAGAAGGTACCTCTAGCTAAACCCTAGTAAACTTTTGTTTTCTTTCTTGGTTTCAGCACATCATAGTGTATGACAGTTCATTCTCAGTGTTTACCACTATACCTGGTATTGTAACTTGAAAAAGCAGTGCAAGAGAGAAGGACACCATGTGACAGTTCAGGTGGATTTTTTTTTTTTTAATTCGTGGAAAGTGAATGAGGAAAAGAGAGAAGGGAGAGGGTAGACCGGCGGCGTCTGGGAACAGGAGTGGCAGAAGAGAAGAGAAGAGAAAGAAGAGAAGAGAAGAGAGACAGGAAGAAAGAGAGATGGGAGGTAGGCATGGCCCTTTGAAAGGGGAACATAATGAATGTGCACAGGAGGTGCTCTTACTGACTACAACTGAGGGCATATACCCAAGGTCAGGCCAGTACAGAGGCCTGAATACTAACACCTGGCTTTAGCTCTCTATTATGATGTGAATTTAAAGACTTAACTCCATTTATCTCTCCATTTTAAGAAGTAAATTACTTTCTTGCAATATAGAGTCTCTAGACAATGCACTTACATTCTTGATTTTTATGAACTATGGGTCTATACATATTGCTTTCCACCCTTTCTTCTGAAATTCTTACTTTTCAATCATCCTGTATTTGTCTAAGTTCATGCAACACTACATGATGGTACTTTGTAAACCAAATTTATTTCCATGGATTTTCTTCACCAACATTTCCAGAGGTAGGAATATGAAAACAAAACTAGAATCAGGTGTGATGGTGCATGTCTATAATTACAGAACTTCATAATTCCAGTATGCAGGAAACTGAGGTAGAAAGATGGCTAATTTAAGATCAACTGAATCTACTGGAAGAAACCCCCTCTCAAAACAAACAAATTAAAATAAATTTTAAGTTATGAAATATATAGCTATGTACATATTTATATAAAATGAAGATGAAGAAATAGAGACATATACCTTGTTTTTAATTCATTTGTGTTCTTTCGAAGTAGCAATTCAATGATTTCCATACCATGTTTGCCTTGGAGAAAGCAAGCCTATACTGGAGTTCCTCTATAGTGATTGAAATTTTCCTTCGTAAGAGCAAATAACCTGTGTTAAAAATGAGAGTTGAATTATTTAGATTAAATTACTTTCTTTCCCTCTGTCCTCAGAGGCAACCATCATTCCTTCTGGTCTTTCCCTTGCTTCCAAAGACCCAGTACTACATATATATTTTTATTTATGCCAAGAAATTCTACAGGTCTCCAGTTATTTCAAGTTTCAAATGCCTTGATTTCTCCAACTTCTTCTTCCAAAATATGAAGCGTATTCCTTCATATGTTTAGTCTAGGATTATACATCATTGGTAAATTATATCTTGCAGTTAAGTTTGGCAAGCAGTGTGCTTCATCTCTCAGAATGGCAGAAGCCAAAAAGTAACACATGAGATTGATGACATTCAGCAGGTCTCCCATCCCATAAAATATATATTCTCTGGAAGCAAGCATATATTCTGATTGGCAATGTATTCTAATATTTTTAAGCCAACTGGCATGGCAATTGGTTAGACAATTTTTCCATCAGAGTACTGCAACACAAGTCCCATGTAGTAATCTTTTATATCTACACTGTGAAATGAACTTTTCTGAGCATGGAAGAATTAAAAGAATAACTAAAGCCACTGTTTTCTTCTCTCAACTGTGGTGTGTGTGTTTGTGTATGTGTGTATGTGTCTGTGTGTCTGTGTGTGTCTGTCTGCCTGTCTGTCTGTGTGTTTGTGTCCGTGTGTGTCTCTCTCTGTGTATGTGTGTGTGTCTGTGTGTGTCTCTCTGTCATTGTTCTTTGTCTTCTTCTAGAATTTTAGTACAATCAAATATCAGAAATATCTGTCAGTGATCACAGCAAAACCTGGAGAAACAAAATCCTACCCTGTGTCATTCTGACAAAAATCACAATGTACTTACAGGAATTTTAGAAACTGAGAGACAGAAACATAAAAGAAAAAAAAGTGATTCAGCATTTCAAAATATTGATTCTGAACCACAATCATTTAATATTTGGAAAAGTATACAATAATCTGCTAGACAAGTACATGAAGACGGAAGCTGCTATTATTAGTTGTCTTACTTGCTAATGCCACCCATCACAGAACAAACCTTGAGTGGGTGTATATTTCAGTTTGAAATGAAAAGATCTAATCTGTATCCTGACGGAAAGGTGATGTAATATGATTGCTTTCACAGGCCACACACATAAAGTGCTGGTTCAGGTGATGAGTCTACATAGTGATGACATGAATAGTGTCACACAGCACAGCACAATTGTAACATGCCTAGCACGTCCAGGAGATAGCAGGTCTTGGCAACTTTTAAATTGAGTTTAATTTTAGTCTGAATGGTAAGGATTAGTGTAAAAAGCTATCATGTTTATATGGTTCAGGGTGCCATCAGCTTGCAGGAGGCAGAAGTTCATATAATTCAATGTATGTATGATTTAACTTTACTTTGACTTGAATTATATTGGATGAAGAATATGCATAATACTAAAAATGAATAGTCCTAGGACTTCCAATCCAGCATGACCCTCTTACCTCAATTTCAGCTGGTCAATGTAAATGATCATTAGCTCCTTTCCACTTGTGCAAATGCTAATTATTTTACATGTAAAGACTAGAGGCATCCAGGTAACCCCAGAAAGTATGGACTCCAGGGTTGTTTGGTTACGAGGCTTTTGTACAGGCACACAGCGGTAGCCTTAACCTTGACTGTCTTTCATTCTAAAATATCTATTCAGTTACATGTGCTGGGTGACTTACAATAAAGAGAGAAAAAAATGCAAGACTTGACATTTAGAGGTCCCAAGTGATTCATTTATTTATTCAACAGAGTAAATATTTAGCCAGCAGAATTAAATTGGAAAATGTTTATCAAGTTTGGAACCACCTTTTCTCCAATATATAAAACATAAACCAAGAAGCCCAGGCATAAGAAAATTTACCTGCCAATGTGTCCTCCTCAAAAGGGCATATTTAAATGTCTCTGAAGGATTTCTGCAGCCACTAGCTCATTTTAAACACTTTTGAGAATATTTTTACACAGCAATAATAAAATAACACTTTACAAACCCAAATTTATAGGAAACTACTTTTTATTAATCATGTTGCAAAATTTGATAATGCCAACAGTGCTATGATCCTATTATGAGTCTATTTTCATTCAAAGATTTAGCCTATTTGTTTCAACTGTACAACATTTCTGTGAAATTATATGTATGCCTTCACACTTGCAAGCAGATTCTCTCAAAGTCTCTTTTGCAAGTAATCTGAAGCACTCTTAAAAATAAGCCTTAGTACAGAAGTATGACTATAGGCAAGCGATCATACAGTTCTTGTTCAGCAAAGCCCTGTAAAATAAGCTAACTGGACAGTTCTATCCAACATAAAGTTCCCATTGGATCTCAGAACAATTTAATTGTTGTGAGCAGAAGAGCAAAATGATGAAAATGGTCTTTGAAACCTGACATGATAGTGATAGCACAGCGTCATGATAGACAAAGAATAACAATAAAACACATAATGCCGAACTCTTTAGAATATTAAAAAGCAAATATGTAATGTGTATCGTAATATATACATGTATTTAATTTTGGCCTTTTGAATATACAGTAAGCCAGTGGCTTCAGTTATATCCACAACACTGTTCATTCAATCTTATGTCCTTCAGTATTATATAATTCCAAATATATCCAAAGGAGTTTGGTATTATAATTTTGATCTTTCTCATTAGTTAAATTCAGGAATATGTGATCCATCCTAATCTGTGAATTACATTCTAACGCCCCTATTAAACTAAAAGAACTTCTCATACATGTCTATTGTAATGAGATATGAACATGTATTTATAGAACATAGTTACTCTTATCTTGAATAGAGTTTTTAAATCCTGTCCACGGAATAAAACCCAGCTATAAGTAGAAAAAATATTACATTTCAGCAAATTTTTTAGGACCATCTTGGCAATGTTCTCTACACTTTGTGCCATTTAGACTTAAGTGTTCAAAAACAGTAACCATTTTGAAAAATCAAAAAAAAATTGTGAGTTTGTTATTCCTTTCATTTGATATGCCATTTAAATTAAACGTCAAAGGGGAGCTTTGGGCAAAACTCATTTGGTTGACTATTTATGGTACAATCATTAGAGCTTGAGTTCAAAGTCAGGAGATCACATTAAAAACAGAGCATAGTAGCACATTCTTATAATCCCAGCACAGAGGAAGAAGAGGCAAGTAGACCAAATATAGCAGCATCACAACGCTTATATTCAAATAGCTTCCATTTTACTTAATAATTCCTCCAAAATACACTGATGCTGGCAAATTAGAGTTGCCAGCCTCGACTTCCAGCATGTGAACAACGCTGTCTCACAGAGCAATGTAGACAGTCTCTGAGGAATGACACCAAGGTTGACGTCTGGCTTTGTATGCACATACAGGAGAACACACACACACATACATGCTAACATGTAACCTGAATGATTAAATGTGTATGTGTTACTCATTATAACAGTGAAAACAAGTTGTTCTGACATTAATATATGTTAATGTGATAATTGTTCCACATCAATGCCATTGCACAAACATTAGAATTATCCATGAGAAGTCCTATTTGTGATGTCAGCATTGAAACTAATAAAGTGAGGAGTCAGATTTGGAAGTAGGTAATATATTAGTACCTACTGTGCTCTAAGGGATTATTTTCCAAATTTGCCCCAAAATAATGCAGGAAGCAGTTCTCAAAAAATGCAAATTCCATCCTCGTGGTGCTCTTCCCCAGCAACACAGAAAAACAATCTCAGAGGAACTGAAGTAATTCTCATTTTCACCAAGTGCAATAGACCTTCTTAGCACAAGATGGGAAACCACAGAACTTTGTAAAGTATTTGATTAATCTACTTAAAAAGAATCATTTGTGTAAGTCTCATGTCACTGATTAAAGCAATCTCCAAGCATTTACCATGGTGTTCTGAAGGTAAAATTCAATCCTTTCCTTCCAATCTCATGTTTGAGTACATCCATCTTTAATATCTAAATCTAAATGCACCATCAATTTGAAAAATGTGATCATTTTATTAAAAAAGAAAACTACTAAAATGATGCACTCTACTATTGGGCATATTTTATTCAGAACATAAGAATAAAAATTTGTTTCTACCTGGTAAGTGACTCTCTCTGCTCTAGAATTCAACTCTTATAACCGTGTTGCTTACAATTGTCTCCTGTTTAAAAATTAGATATTAAGAAGCTAGCTTACTTCTTCACTTTTGTCTCTCTCCCCCTACCCCCCTTTGCCATTTTCCTCAGTATGTTTCCAATCATAAAGAAAATTAAACAGTGGAATGCCTCTTAGGAGTTTTACTGGGATGTGAACTAGTTCTGTGATATTTCGATGGGCACTCTCTGTGCATGTGTTTAAGCTAGTTCACAAGGAATTAAGAGTACTGGATGGATGGTGGCTTATTCTGATTCTGATAGAATTAGGTATTTTGGGAAGACAAGGTGAAAGCTTCACTCTAGAGGCACTGTAAATTAATGTAATGAGGTTGTGTTTATGACCCCAAATTAGCTGGAGGAACAGAGAGTTTTCATGTGACATCCTCTGAGCGGCATGAAACCCACATGAGTGGTTGCTACTTTCAATTTCTTCCCTTCTTTTCTAATCTCTTGAGACCCTTCCTTCAAATGTAAAAAAATGGACAGAATGTGATGTTTAGAATGTGTATATTAATGTACAGTATTGACACTGCAGTAAATAAATATTTCACAGTGAAGATTGTCAGGTGTCCTAGTTAGAATTCAGTCTTGCTTAGGTTCCAAGGCTGTTTTAACCTGAGTCAATGATAAGCATCCAAATCAGGAAAAAAAAAATAAAAGAAGACAACTTTTTATGTGTGGGTGTGGGTGGGGCATAAAATTGGGACTCAAAACCCATTTTATAAATACTCAGGGCTCTTGTTAAAACGAGTACAGAAATCCAAAAGTAACCAACTGAGTTCTGTTTGAAAGAGCGTTTGTGATTATTTTGTCTCTTGGCTATTCCTTTCCTACCTCAAAATTAGGCCTGTGATTGCAAGGGTCTACACAGTCTCAGTCACAATCTTAATGATGCCAAATGTGCATCAGCAAGTACTTGGATTTTGAAATCCCAAATCAATCTGTGAGTGTTTTTGAAATGGTGCATTTGACTAAACTTTTCTAAAGTTGCACTCAAAGTAAGCCAGTGGCAAAAGTGGAGTTCAAGCATTTGGAACAATGTTTGAAGATATGTGTTCAATTTACCGGGGTTCGCATTGCAATTGAGTTCTCAGATTTCATCCACATGGCCATCTGATGAAATATAAAAACAAAGCAACTGTGAGAAATTAAAGCATCTTTTTCTGGGCACCATCTATCCACTTGTTTTCCAGAAGTTACTGCAATAAAATGTTTGCCTTTTTCCGTCCCCTTTCAATTATTGGCATAATTGATATTCTCCTCTTTAATACAATTCCTTCTCCACCTCTTCTCCTAGGTCAGATTTTACAGTTATCTCCATAGCAACATTCACATCTAATAGGAAGATACATCTTCTAAATGGCTAGCAGTACAACATTAACTGTTAGAACATAACATTTTTCATGTAAGAAACATCTGGAATTCACCACCAGCCAAAATGCATAAAATGTCTGGCTCCTTAATAGTCACCTAAGGCTGAGCTTCCTGACTTTATTAGAATTCATTTACAAACAATGCTTATTAACCATCTATGTAGCATAGTAAAACTAGCTTTATTTTAACATCAGAAAAAAAGAAACAGTTTAATTTGCAAGTGAAGTTGTTTATAAATGCTCAAACCACCCTCTGTGGAAAGGAATTTCTACTAGAGTGACAGTATTATCAGCCTATTACCAAGGCACTAATATCACTATTTACTAGTTGATTATGTCCTCTGGCAAAATTTGGAACTGTCTACTACTCTGGTGCAAGCTAATCAGTTTTCAAAATTAGTTATTGATCTCTAATCCATTGTAGAGGACCAATTTAGAGGCTGGATCATTGAGTAGTGAAGTGACAACGTTTGTGAACACAGGAAGCCAGTCAGAGCAAGTACAGCACTCAGGAACAGTGCTGAAAGGTAATGTTCTCTTGCAGGGCATGGATAAGCACTAGTAGGTAAAGATGTTACTATATTCTTATTAGAGAAAAACACTGCACAGCAGCCTTCCTGTCAATCGCATGTATGCAGATGACATACCATTGCTACGTATGCTAATCTCCTAAAGGCTGATATTAGAACAAACTATCCTAGCCCATTAGTCCAAGTATCAGTAAAAGCACTCACAGATATATTCTCACTAATGCATTCAGTAAATACATATGAACACAATACTCAAATCATGTGATCAATTTATCATATATATATTTTCAAAATATCTGATTTAATAAATCTTATAATCTATGAAAACTAAATAATTTAAAATAGTTTATATGAATGAAATAATTACAAAGTTAAAAAATTATTTAGAATCAGTTGTGCCCATTCAACTTGATTTATTTACCAAAATAGAAGTTAATATGGGAACCTATTTACTGTGTAGAGTCGTTCTAAACCAAAATTAAAGCTCTATTGGAATCAAGCTTCCCCAGACATGTTCCTATTGAAAAACTTCAGGGATCATTTGCAACATTCCATCATTTGACTTTTTAAATATGATCACTCATTTTACCCTTACTTAAATTTTTGTAGACAGGGGAGAAAAAGAGAGAGAAGCTTGATAATTTTGGTGATTTGATAACTTTAAAATTCCTTCCACATTATTTTGTTCTCTTCCTCTCTCCAGTACCACTAGATTTCAAGAATAATTAAATTACAGAGAATGAAGTCTGGCTACTTCTTTCTGAGAGAACAGAACAGAGCAAAAGAATATAAAGTTCAACTCAGAGGATAAATAAGTTAGAGATTTTTCCCCGCAGGGGCTCTAGGTAAACAGTGAAGTGTGGTACTGTGGAAAGTTCTGAATAATTTTTCATATTCTGACCTTCTGGGCTTCTCAGGTGGGCTCATTATAGTGAAAATCGGTGGTAGTAAGGTTGGCATGACATGGGTTTAATTCATTTTGAGATTTTAATGATTAACCTAAATACGCAGAACTTTCAAATTCCCTACAAGTATTAATATATTTGTGATATATCATGTGTGTTGCCTCATTGTTATTAAAGTAAACAATGAAATTTGATTTAATGGCAGCTATAGCTTATCCCTGTCATTGTACTTTGAAATCATGGGATGTCTAAGCTTGTCATGCAGGTGTTTGGGCTTCAATATGTAGTGGTGTAGCCTCTTGTTCCTCTGCTATTTATTTATGTGTGACTGTGTTTATTTGTTTTCTGAAGCACACTAGGGCCCGAGGAGTATCAGACTCAGTGTTTGGGTTTCCATCATCTGTATAAATACAGATGAATACAGAGAAGTGGACATGGAAAAGTCATATAATCCCAAGGCACTAGACACACAGAGAGAGACCATCAAAAAATGTGGAGAACTAGAGTCCCCAAAGATTTGTTTGGTTTTAAGTGAGTTATTCTGCCTCATAATGTAAGCTAGTGAACAACCAAGGAGGACACTTAGTTCGCATCCACTGCACATGCATTTGTGCACCTAGGCATGCAAACATGCACCTACACATGCATTCATAGCACACACTAGCCAAAGAGAAACAAACACAAAATCACAAACAGCAAGTAATTCATATTTTAAAATGTTCATAAAGTATAGCTTTTATTGTAGCCTAAAAATAGATTAGTTGCTTCTATAATGGCTGGAAAATAATTCCAAGGCTTGCTTTATTATTAACTGTCATAAGCACATAACATCTAAATGTCTATGCTTCTCCAATTGTAATTTTTGTTTTATTATTTGGTATTTGTATCTGAGCACTTATGGCTACACCAACTCATAGGTAGCATTAAGAGGAAGCAAAAGTAGGTAGATAAAAAGCAACACATCTACAGAAGTCTGAGACTGACAAGGATCTCGCAGAAATGTGGTAGAGCAGGTGAGGGAGATGGGAGTGGGGAAAGGAGAGAGGGAGGAGGACAAGAAGAGGAGGGAAAGGGGGTGAACGAAAGACAGGCTCAGTGACAGAGGCAGAGACAGAAACAGAGAGAATCCAGGTAATTATTCTGAGACCAGTCTTACCAAGATAGAGATTGGCAAACACAACTATAGCCTGGGTATTACTGTGACAGAGGACCTGAGCCTGGCAAATTGACCTCTAGGGTCACAACGGTATCACTGATGTGTAAAATGCACTTAGTCAATTAGTGGTCTTAGTTTGTGTGCCTTAGCATTTGAATTGATTTCATAGCCACCTATTTAATTGATTTCAAAGCCTAACACTTACTCCTCATTGTTACATAACTGCCATTGCCTATACAACAAAACTAGGTCTGTACTGTTGCTTGGGCCTATGCTTGTAACAGGAAAATATTTTTGGAGTAGCAGAAAGGCTATATGCTCTGGATTTCAAACCCTTGCTTTTAAATTTCATATCTAAGTAATCTCGGGCAGATACATTAACTTACCAGTCTTTCATACGTAGAAACAGCAAAACTTCTCTACACTGTTAGGACAAGAGACCTATGCAAGGACACTTTGCAATACCACCATTCAGTCTGCTCATAATGCTGTTATTCATTCTTTCTATAATTATTTAATCATAAGTACTAGTTTTCTGTGGGCACTATTGCCCACTTTTTATATTTGCCTTTTTAATATTTAGTTAGGTAGGCAAATCTCTTATTTGACTCACAGAAATGACAAAACACAGACATCAATGAAGCCATTGGTGCATATAGTTATAAAGGATATATATTGTACTTCTAGCATGGTTCAAATATAGTGTTTACAATTCTACCTGTGGCTGCTTCACTTTTTCAAATTGTGTTATAAAAACCTGTGCCACAGTGGAGGTAGCTAAGAGTTCCTCAAGTCAAATGCCAAAGCAGGATGGGTGTACAAACATATTCTTTACAAACTAGGATGTGTTTGTTTATAAAAGTGTGTGTGTGTGTGAGAGAGAGAGTGTGTGTGTGTGTGTGTGTGTGTGTCACAGTGGGTCTGTGGAAATCAAAGGTTACCTTGTGGGAGCCTGCTCTCTCCTACCTTGTTGATTCCAAGGATCAATTGTGTGCTATGGTGGTTCTGTGGTGGTTAAAGGATGACTTATGAGCCAGGCTTGGGGACACACGCCTTAATCACATCACTAGGGAGGCAGAGGCAGGCAGATCTTTGTGAGTTTGATGGTCTACAGAGTGACTTCCAGGACAGTTAAGGCTTCACCTTGACATTCTTGTGAGAATGTGAAAAAAATGCCGGGTAATCAGAAAACTATTAAATAATACTGGGCATTCGTTCAACAAAGCCAAAAAGGATTTTCAGGGACTTGGGAAATTTTTCATGTATGTATCAAAATTCTCTTATGTGACCAGCAAAATAAAATATTACCTTATAGCTACCATCCTCTATGCATTTGTTAAAGCACAACCAGTGTATTGTGGATACTACATATTTTAATTCTCAGGTCAAATGACTAACTTCTATCATAACAATTATTATATGGAGGTATTAATGAATGTAAAGATAAAGTGGCATCCTCATTTACACACAAACATCCCTTGTGACTTGCCAATGTCTAGGCAACATGGAGGATGGTTGTACTATAGAGCACATATTGTCTTCCATAGTTTTAGCCTCTTATTGAGATTGAAAGAGTCTCTTATTGATGTTGAAGTTAGGGATAAGGACAAGAGTTTCCATATCTTGGTTTTGGAACTCTTACATATGTAGATTTTTTTGCTGCTTTGGTTTATTGATGTCTTATATTTGGAGTTAATTAGAAAGCATTATTTCAGCTTCCTGATGTACTGAAGTTTCATATACAAATTTAACAATGTGTCTAGATTCAATAATAAATGAAATGAATACCTAGCAGTTACATATTAATTTCAAGTAAACCACTTTAAATATATAGAGAGCACTTTGTTTCAAAAATTGGTTCCATAATGTGGTGGTTTGAGAGAAAATGGCCATATTACGAGTGGCAGTATTAGGAGGTGTGGCCTTGTTAGAGGAAGTATGTCACTGTGGACCGGATTTTGGTGTTTCTTTTGTTCAAGCTTCCCTCAGTGTGACAGTCAGTTGTATTGCTTTTGCCTCTGAATCAATATGCAAGGACTGTCAGCTCCAACACCGTGTCTGCCTGTATGCCGTCATGCTCCCTGCTATGACAACAATGGTCTGAAACTGTAGACCAGCCACCCCAATTAAATCTTTACTTTATAAGAATTTTTCTGATCATGGTGTCTCTTCTCAGCAATAAAACTCTAAGACACTTAGCTAGCTATATCTTACATTAATAGAATTGTTATCATTTGTTATATATAACTGTGTACTAGGAACCGTCTAAGATTTTTAATTCTAACTTAACATATTTTAGTATGTTACTTTTCTGTAACATAGAGGGGGAAAGTGTATTTTAGCTCCCATTTTCAGAGGATCCATCATGAAGGGCAGATATGGCAGCAAGAGCATGGGGCAGAATGATGATATTTCATCTGAATCGAGGCACCAACGAGAGAGAGAGAGAGAACACAGATGTGAGGCCAGGCTATAAAACCCCAAAGCCAGAAGCTAGCTTCAGCCATGGGAATATTCCAAAACCTTCCCAACTGCACCCAAAACTGGGGATTAAGTGTTCATATACATGTGTCATTAGGGGGAGGCATTTCTTATTCAAACCACAGCAGCTAGAAACCTTTGTAACTGACATGTGAAACATGGTGTAGATTCAGTGTGCAACTCAAACCAGGTTCTCATTAATATCCTCATTTAGGGACCATGTGCATGCCATGTGTATGGCCAGTATCCAAAACCAAGATATGGAAACTCTTGTCCTTATCCCTAACTTCAACATCAATAAGAGACTCTTTCAATCTCAATAAGAGGCTAAAACTATGGAAGACAATATGTGCTCTATAGTACAACCATCCTCCATGTTGCCTAGACATTGGCAAGTCACAAGGGATGTTTGTGTGTAAATGAGTTACTCAGATCATTGTGCATCCTGTGTGCATGAACTCACATAGTAAAATGACTAACTGAGCAGCTATAAATGATAAATGCAATGGTTTAAATTTTATGTTTCACACAGCAATTTGCTCTTTCCTTATTCTAGTAGTTTCCATGACTGTTAAATCATGCACATTTGCCCTTTCAAATTCTGATTCAGTAGGCTTTCGTATGCAAGTTTCCATCAGGTTTGTATTGTTTGTCTAAAATCATCATAAATATTATAATTTCATCAATGATTAATGTCTGCTTTCTACAAAGCATGTGACATTGTCTCTTGTATAGTTACCTTTTTTACAAGATTTAGTTTTTGAAATTCCATCTCAATATTTTATATTTTAGGAGTAAATATTTTCTGTTAAATATTTTTAAAGTTAATTTAAGAGATAGTTGTATAACTGGGCTGAATAATGAGACTGTTTTTTTTCTTCCACCATAGAGCACTTTTAAACTCACATGTATTGTAATCTAGATAATGCAAGCCCTGATACAGCATTTGGAAATACACATTCATTACAGAAAGAATTGGAACAAGGGAAATAAATTTGCTTAGCTTTTTGTAAGGTGGGCCAGTCAAATGGTTCAGTGAGCTTTGAAAATAACTGAAAGAAGTAGAATTTAATAAGATAGCTAGGAAATTTGACCCTATTTTTGCAGATATTAGAATCAATATATTTAATGTGCTAATACATAAAAATGTTAAAGTAATCCTTATTGAAAATATGGAGCCCTTAAATTTTAAAGGCTAATTGAAATACCAGGCCCCTTTTGTGTAACTATGGCTCCTCTCATTACATTAAACCAGAAATTGAAGTGGACAGCAAGGCGCAGAGAGGGTCTTTGAGACCCTGATCTTTGTTGCAATAGTCTCTTTATTTGTTCCAATAACCTAATCTTATTATCCTAGAGAACCCGATACACCCGTATCCCCTAAGTACCAAAAAGACACAAAACACAAGAACCAGGACATTTGCTGAATCATATATCAAACTGAGAAGAGATTTGTTAAAAATAATTCTTTTGAAGAACACATTCAGCTTCAATTGTATATCCTCGGCTGGCCACATGCTGGGTTTTTCTCTTGATTCCTGCCCCTTCGGCTTTCCCTTTATGTCTTTCTCCTAGTTATAAAGGACATTCTAGCCTCTGATAATGACTTACAGGCTTTATTATAAATTGTTGGTGCTTTGGAGGTCTAACAAAGGATGTTTTTCCTGGCAAGTTGCAACAGAACCAATCATAAGACAAGAGCTTCTTTGGAGTGTGTTTGCTGCTTCTACAATTTGGGTGAAGCAGCAATGTCTCTTTGAGAAATCGTCACAGCATTTAAATCTAAGAGTATGATTATAGTCAGTGGTATATGAGGACCTTGCAAATCTCCGCAAAGGCCGAGATAAAGCCACTGTAGTTCAAAAGTTCAAAATTCAAAGCATCAAAGTATAGGGCTGTAAGAAAGGAGATTCCTCTGGGATGGCTGTCATTTTCTTACATTTCCACCATTGCTTTGCTGGTTTGCTGTGAAAATGGCTCTTCCCAGACCCCGTCATTACAATTCTGCTGTGACTAGCCACAGTCACTTGTTAAAAGGCAAGGCATTCATCCATGCTGTCAGTTTGTTTCCTCTACAGCTTGGGGACTAATCACTTTCTTAACAGCCCAGCTCTACCATGTCCGTTATTCTGGGGAAAGGAAATTTAAAGGAAATGACACTGTGTGACCACAATATATTCCTTTAAAAGAAGTGTAATATGTTATTTAACAAAAGAAAATTGCCAGGAGATAATTTTAGCAAAAATTTGGTTACTCAATGCATATTTGAGAAATGACCTCACCCCAGAGCTAAATCAGACCTAGAAGTATCCTTTTCAACAAAATGAAAAGCTAATGTCTTCATACAAGTGAGCTTTGTGGGATGGCTGAATGACAGGCCTTGGGGGTGGCTTCCAGTTTCCCCAGCTTCCACATCCTAACTGGAACAGGGCTAAATGAAACCAGCAAAGCAGTCTTTCCAGGAATGAAGTCTCGTTAGGATACATGAGAATTGATGCCTGGCTCAGACTGTGAGTCAATCTAGGAAATTCTGAATTAGCATTGCGAATACACCAGCTAGAATGTTAAAAAAAATTGCATTGCACTAAAATGTACAAATATCAAATGTGTACTTGAGACCAGATCATTCCCAAGAAGATATTCAGAACATATCAGTACTTTGTGTGTTACTTTGCTTAGACTAATTACTGTTAAGTAATTCTTTGTTTTTAGTTTACCTTATCTTTAAAGTTTTGTTAAGGACCATTTAGTGCTGTTTTATACAGAAACTGCATCACTAATTCCCGAGTTACATAAAACCTGTGTAGATGAATCAATCTTTGCCTCCAGCCCATGCGGGCCTATGGCTATAGTTGATTCATCTCCTCACACAGGAAGGTTAGTTGTAACCTGAGTTCATCTGTGTCTGTGTCAAAAATCAACAATTGTGCCTTGGGAAGATGGCACAACTTTTGCCAGCACTTGATGTCTTTGCAGAAGACCTGGGTTTGGTTCCCAACATTGGTATGTTGTCTCACAAACATCAATAATTCAAAGTATCTTATTCCCACTGACATCAGAATGCACATGGTATGCATACATATGCAGACAAAATATTCATATATTTAAAACAAAATAAATAAGTAATTTAAAAACCTAACATTCGCATCTCAATCTTTCACTTCCTTTACTCCTTTATTTATTTTTTCCTTTATATTTAAACTTTCCTGAGTCAAACTCTTAAACCAGAACCTGCTTCAGCATAATTAAGTAATCCCTTAATAATCATCATTCTGCCGATTAATTCCCTCCAACTATATATGAAAATTTGTACCTTAACCTAAGAGATGAAAGTTAATAGTATATTTCCTATATTATGAATGAAATACCACAGAAATAATAATGATAATATCCACATTATTATTAAATATAGATAGAATTCAGGACATCAGTTACTTCTATAAAGAAAGAAATTATCCAGTGGCTTATATGCATTATCACTTGTGATATGCAACTTATTTCGCCCTACCAACATAATCAGCAACTTATCTACTTATTAAATACACAGAGGAGGCACAGCATGACTGCTTCTGAACAGCCAATTTCCAGTTTGAACACTGTGGGACCTTACACAAAGAAAACGATACTCGGTGGGTTAAAGGTTATCTCCACCACAACCCAGTCCCAAAAGCTCTACTGCAAAATCGTAGGAACACTATCTCCTAGTAATGGAGTTTGGCCTGAGCTCCACAAAAAGTGTCTCTGAGTAGATGGGTAGGAGACAAACAAGGACTCAAATGACAAACATACTGAGTTAGGGCAGTGTAAGAGGGAGGGAGGCTGTACTTGTCAGAGGAACAGCCATGTCACCAGCACAACTGTTTTGATTTTAATTTGATGATGTGCCCATGGTTCCCCTTTGTAGAACAATCTTTTTTATTTTTAGACAAATCAGCATCTCTGTGCTATCATAGCAAAACAATATTTTTGAACATCTTATTTGAAAGGCCGAAATGTAAAGCGATCTTGAAATCTGAAAACTCTCAGTAGTTTCACATATCTGTACATTAGCTTGTAGGACAATTTCTAGCCTTTAAATGTGCATTTAACAAAAATTTGCTGCATAGGTGTGAGAAAGCCAGTTCTGTTTTAAATATCTCCTCTCAGAATGGCTATTTCTTAGAAATTGGGAAACCATTTTGTGTCGTACCCACTAGAAACTCCCAGATCCTGGTACAGTCCGATGATTTCCTTAGTTTGTTCCTCTGAAAGAAGGGATTTTTTAAAAGATGGGTTTAGAGATGAAGAAGGTAATTTAGCCCAGATCAGTTACTTAGCCAGAAAAGGAGACAGAAGGATTACAATCCAGATGATCTGGTTGCTCAGCTCATGTTTCTCAAAAACTCTGTAATTTATTTACTTATTTATTCCTCTCTTGTCGGAGTCTCTTGAGTGTTACAGGAGCCTCTTGATATTTTATTTTCTTTTTCTTAGTTTCACTATAGACTTCCCTTTCTATATCCTTTCGAAAATTTATTGCTGAAAATGTGTTTTTTGTGCTTCATCTTTGGAAACATCTAGCCTCAGAAATGTTTCTGGCTCCTCTTCTCCAGGTATTGATAGCCAGCCCTTCAAAGCTTTGTGACACGGTGATGGTTTACTGTGATTAGCTAAACAATACCACTGAAAAAGACAAAGTCGTGCACAATGAAAAGGCATTCCTCCCCCTTCTGTGACAAACCATCCTAGGTATGTGAATTTCTTTCAATTGCAAAAATAAATCAAAGATACATATTCCAGGAAGAGTACTGAACATAAAATAACAACAAGATATTGGAGCGTAGACAAGTATATAAATGATTTTGCAGCTGATCTTATATCTAGTAGACACATTTGAAAAACCCTAACATGCACAGATGGCAGTGCAATCTACTTTAGTGGACAGAGGAGCTCAGAGGGCAAGTGTTGTGGGATCTCTAGGACAGCTCTCCCTACAGATGGCCTCAGACCTGAGGTTAGAAATGGCTGATTTACACCACAGCTCTTAATTGCTTTTTCCCATAGAGCAGCAGGCACTTAAGTTGGGTGAGGTTGAGGTTGCTTCCTCCAATTTCTGCGAGCTTTCTTTTTCTAACTCACTTTTGAAGAAAACAAATTGCCTTACAAAATATATCTTCTGAATTCTGCCTCGTTTTCTTTTTGTAAAATTCTTCTCTTTGACCACACAAAATTTTAGTTCAATTATCTAACACATTTTTTAACAAAAAATCTGAGCATAAAATTTAATTATTAACTTAATCATTATTCAAAAAGTAAACTTAGGGCAGGAATGATAATTGGGTTGCAGGGTGCTTCTCAAGCATGCACTAAACCCTACTTTCAGTCACCAAAACTGAATAAAACTGGGCCTGGTAGGACATGCATTTAATTCTATGGTTGAATTGTGGAGACAGAAGATCAGAAGTTGAAGATCATATTCATCTACATAGTGAGATTCAAGTCTAACCCTTACTACATGAGTCCCTAATGAAAAAGAAAGAAAGGAAGGAAGGAAATTAATTATTTCAAACTTTGTCCATTCTAAATTTTATTTACAAACATACTTTAAATTTTTACGTATATATATGACTCTCTTTCTCTCTCTATTATATATACACACACATACACACACACACACACACACACACATATTATACAGGCAATCATGTCAGACACTGGCGATATAAACCTCAAATAGTCTGAGCTCCAACCATCTCTTGCCCCTGTAATAGACATCCCTAAAGAGGTTATGTGGGCTATTAGAGACTTGTCTGTTATTGAACTTAACTTTTTGAAGATACTACCCCTGACAAAATATTCTTGTTTTCCCTTGATGGTGATTAGAAGTCCATAGTGAATTGAAATAGACAATGTGTTTTAAATACTCGAAGAAATTTAAGCTCATAGAATCTGAAGAAAAATAATAGATTGTAAAGACTACAATTAATCTCTTGGATGATATAATGTCCTCCTAGAGAACTCCCTATTCTGCTTTTGATTCTTAGAGTCCCAGTCCCCATTCCACGTCATCACATTTCACAATCTGGTGAGTAAACTTTTCAGATCGACTACCGTTTTCCCTATTGTTCACAGATGTTTGTCACCATCGGCGTAGTCTCTGCCTCAAGCACATAATGGGAAATGTGGAGCTTATTGAAATCCCACTGAAAACAACATGGTTCTCTCTTCCTACAAATCTCCTGGTAGTATTTTTCCTAAGTCCACTGGAAACAACTCAGAGGACTCGTAATTGGCTTCACCTTTGATTGAATGGCCTTTTATAACAATTAGTAACCTTGTCTATACAATAAAGGCCCTGGCCAGAGGCAGGACACATAATGGTTCTCTTTGCGTTGATTTCCATTGAGGCACTTTGTTTTTCTCCACCCTGCAAGCAGCTTAAATGAATTATTTGTCTGCCATCTTGAGAACTGCTTCGTAGAAAGTTAAGACATGAAAATAAATTGAAAACCTTTTATTTTGTTTTCTGAATTCTATAACTGAGAAAAATTTTATATGAAGCACAATACGTGAACATCACACCTAACTTGATAAAAAAAAGTGATTGTTAAGTTTATCTTACAGTCCTGTAGAAAGACAAAGTATAACAAATGATTAACATGAATATAAATTTAGTGCTCATTTTAATAATACATCCTTTATACTGACACCAGAGTTTGCTACCGAACACAATTTCTTTCCAGATTTTATATTTTGATACTGTCATTTACTATTCATGTTGGAAATGACATCCGAATATAAATTCTTGTCTGTCAAATTGAAACTGGATCCAAATACCAGAAGGGAGAGTTGGCAGTGCCTGAATTAATAAGACTTAAACGACCAAGTTAATGCCAGGCCAATGAGCCTGTGTGGCTCGATCTTCCTGGCAGCTCATAGCATAGACATTGTTTTCGGACCATATTCAATTCATTTCCCATAATAGATAACATTATCACAAACATTGAAAATGATAAGTTTACAGGAAAGAAAGTGATTGAATAAGGAAAAATAGTGTGTACTCCTCATAATTTCTGGTAATCCTAACTGATTTAGTGAAAGAGGAGGATTGCGAATACTTTTTAAAATGTTTAAAACTATTGTAAATCAACCGTGGGCAAGGAGGACCTTTTCTGTCATTACAAGCAGACAGAAGTTGGAACATTATTTTGTTCTTTGAAAGCTGCATTAAACTCAATGTTGGTCCAAGAAAAAAAAAAGTGTGATGGCTAGCATAATTTTTATGAATGATTCGAAAAGAATCAAAACAAACTGGCATCGATATAATTATTCTATTTCATTATTTTATTTCAAATAAGGGAAAATTGCACCCTGAGCAGATTTAGGTGAAACCCTGAATGATACCTACTGCATTGTTGAGTACTGCACTGGAACCGAGCCTTCTTAGTGTGACTATTTGGGTGAAAACTCTTTCATTGTCATGACACACAACTGCGAATAAGTTCATATCTTTGCGAGCTGGAGAGAGGGCTCTGTGTTTAAGGTAGCATCTGGTATTGATAGACAAAGAATTTATAAATATCAAAAAAAGAAAGAAATGCTGGTTTCTCATGGGATGAGGAGATGGCTTCGATAGTAAAAGTGTTTGTCTCATAAGTACAGTGACCTGAGTTTAATTCTTGAAACCAGCTGAAAATGGCAGAGACTGTGGGGTATGCTTATAGGCCAAATAATGTGACTCAATGACAAGCCATTTTAGACAATTTGACAAGGTCCAAGTGAGGAAAAACATGCCTGAGAAATAACAACCAAGGCTATCCCGTCATCTCCACATACCTACATGCAAATAACCTCCCCGCCCCCGCAGAAACAAGCTCGTCATTTCCTAATGCACTTCACAGTCCCTCTCTGTCCTTCTCTTTTATTCAGGGAAGACTCACTGCACAAAAGCTCAAACTTTCCACAAGCAAGGTACAAAAATATTCTTTGGTTTAGTAACAACAGAGTAGTTGATCACAAGTACGAACAACAAAGAGTGGCTCTCAAATTTACAACAACAACAACAACAAAATTCCCTTCTGCTTAGTTGTTCCCAGAGTTTGAATTGAAGCTGGACCCTGTTGTATTTGATGATGTTAACATGATGTACATCTGGTCTCACATTTCCTGGATTCATGACAAGTTCATCAGATACACCAAAAATGACCGAGGTCACTACAAAGGGGGAACAGTTTTATTCCTTGGTGATTTTTGGCTGCTTTCTGGTCTCCCAAGTTGTGGCTGGATGTTGGTCCACCTTGTTCATGGGACTCCTTTTAATCATTGAAAGTTAAACTTTCCTGGCCTAGGTAATCACATGATGTAACTAAAGTGCCTCCCTCATATTTACCCACAGCATCTACGGAAGTCAAGATTCCCTAAATCTGTTGAAATAAGGCTGTCATGATGTGGAACACATTGAGTACTCTATGAGTTGTAAGCTCTGATATTTAAGAGCAAGATGGAAAATGAAGCATGACGATTTTGCCTTGACAAAATTTGTGAACCAGAAATGCTAGAGAAAATTAGGCTAGAAGAGCTAAGACAGCACGGTGTTACCTCATTACCAAGATACACAAAGCCTGTTGCTCCACTCTTTGAACTTAGGACCTCAGGTGTATTGCATCACTGAGTTACATCCCTAGCAAGAGAAAAAATGTTCAATACAAAGGAAAGAGCCTGTCATTTCTATATATGAGTGAGTTATGTCATTGGAAACGACCTTAATATTACTATTAAGAGACAGCATTGGTTGCTATTTGTTTTCTACACTCCATTTGTTTTATTTTATATATCTTTCTCTCTTTTTACCACCTTCTCTTCTATTCCCTCCCTTTTTCTCTCCGATTCCCTCCTCTCAATCACATTTATTGAGGTAAATCCACACACTACTAATTCAGGAATCTTCAATGCCCATTGTTTCCCTCTTCTTTGGTGATTCCCCCATCTGCTTGTGGTGTGTGTGTGTGTGTGTGTGTGTGTGTGTGTGTGTAGATAAAGGGGAAAGGGAAGGAGAGAGAGTTGCCTTTCCTGAATATTTCTTACAAATATATTGCTGTGTCATGGTATTGAGACTGATTTTTTAACTTAGCATGTTAGAGGGCAGTCGTCACAGAGCATTCGTCAGTATTTCATTCTTTTTTTATAGCCTCATATTCCACTACTAACTTGATACAGATTAGGGATCATTTTTAAAATTTTGCTTTTAGGAATATTACTACAATAATTTGTGTATGACATTGTGTGCTTACGTGTGCATATCCGAAGTGAAATAATTGAATTATAGAGTAAAGCTATGTTTAATCTTTAAGGAATTACCAGGTTGGTTTCTCAAGTGAAAGTAACATTTTATAACTTATATGCTTACCGCTTTTTATGTTTATATTTATGTTCTTATTATTTATATGCTTACAACCACTAAGTGGATGGCATGTTCCAATTTTTAACCTCTCTTCACTTATTTCCCCCACCCTTGTCTCCCCACCCCAATGGAAATTAAATCAACTGCCCTATACATGGTAGACAAACACTCTACTTTTGAAATATATACTCATCCCTCTTTTTACATTTTAATTTAAGCCAAGTTGTCAAAGATGGACTTGAACTTAGTCTGTTGTCCAGGCAGGCCTTGCACTTAGGATCCTTGTGCCTCGGGCTGTGCTAAGCACTGCCATACTCAATAGCATATTATTCTAGCATCCTAATGGATGTGAAGCTGTATCTCCATGTGGTTTTTGTTTGCCCATAATGCTGGCTAGATAAAAAAAAAACTGAAAAGCTAACAGATTGTGACTTCGTTCTTTTCCAAGATTCTTGTCATGTTCTTGAGACCCTCTGATTTCCCAGGAATTACGGGATGAATTGTCAGATGTATGACTGGTGGACTGAGATTCAGCCTTACACCATCAAAAGGAAAATGGTTGTTTTCCTTTAGATGGCATCCTCCTCCTGCCCTCTCTTCTGTACTCTACTTTCCAATCTCGAACTACTGAGCAAGAACTTTCCAGCTGCTTCAGGTCTGTAGTTTTGGGTGGACTCCTTTCTTATAAGACCCAGCAATAAATTCAGGATTACCATTAGGGAACTAAAATAACACAGAAACGATACAATCATTGTAACACGGAATGAGGTTACTAGTCTTGGTTTGTGTAGAAACAAATCTTTGATGCTGCAGCTTTAATTTCACATTTATGGAGAGTCTACCAGAATCAGCAATTTCAGACTTTTAGTTAGTATTCATATTTTAAATTATATTAAATATTAGAAATGAATTAAAATGTGCTCTATACTGAGTGGCTTTAAAATGTGTGCTTGGTAAGGGGGTAAGGACATTTCAACAGTAGTTAGAATGCAATTGTGGAACCTGATTTTGATCCATATCATCTAGGTAATGATCGATGGAAAGAACAGTCCACAAAGTTAACCTCTTGCCTCCAAACATAGTCCCAGTTGTACACACTCTCACATATACATACCAAACACACAAAAGTACATACACATGTGCACATATGCAATATAGTAATAAAATGTATACAGTAAAAAATAATAAAATTTATGCTTTCAGAAAATAGTAGCTAGAAAATTTTCTAATAAAACTTTGTTATCTATCCTAAAAATCAGAAACACTTCTGCCTATTTGGTGACAAAATCAGTATGATAATAATTGCCAGGAACAGTTCATGTTATACAGGAATTGGATAAGTAGATATTAAACTTTTATTCAACAGGTGGGATATAACTTAAACTTCAATGAAAGAACATAGTAGAACTCTTAGCTATATATAGTTTCAACAATAACATATACGATGCCAGTATTTCCTGAGGATTAATGATCAACTGGAAGAGCCTGTGGTCCTAGGGCCATTAACTCCGGGTGGTCATTAATTCTGCTGGAAATATCTTACAGCAAGGACATTCATTACAATCACTTCCCCTCTCGTAATACACATTTTGGCTGGAGTTTTGTTTAAAGCTTTTTAAGTTTTGAAGCCATTCTTTTCTTGTAAAGTCAATGACTCAATAATCCACATTTGAAGCCTATTCAGACGGTGATGGTGCATGTGTTTTCTGTATTTTGGCATTGTTTGCTTTCTTATCACTCGGTAACAGAAGAAGCAGACATTTTATTCTTGCTAGTAAACTGGTTCCATATAATACAGAGGCCAAACACAAATGCAGATTGTTCCCTGAATCGTATTCATTGGCCAGGGATGGAAATGATGAAGTCCAAGTTACAGAGTGTGTACTGTGCCCTGTACTGATTGCTGGGGATTAAACTTCTGAAACAGTGTCACTGCCTTCAAGATTTATGTTTCTGCTCTTGAGACTCAGGTCAACTCACTGGGAAGTTATGAAACTAATCTTTGTTTGACTTCTATAAAGAATGATTTCTATCGAAACCAATATTTTTAGTTACTAATAGGAAACAAAGCATCCAAATTTCCTGTAGTTCATTAGCATACAGGTCTGATGTTCATGAAAACAATTAATATTGTTTCAACATAACTTTAAACAGTTTTAAAGGAAAAAACTAATTCTTTTAGTGATCCTAAAATGTCAGCTTTCTAAAAAACTGGTTTAAACTTTAATGTTTAAATTAAAATATAGGCATATTAAATGCCAACCATTACCACTTGAAAATGTTAAATATAAACATATACTTACTGTATATGATAAAATCCAAAAGGAAATAAGATACATAAGCTCCGAAGCCAGCAAATAAACAACATGCAATTCCCTTGCCACATTTAAGGAGAATGGGCAGCCCCACATTGCCGAAAATGAACATGATGTTATAAAAGAAATTAGTGTCACATCTGAATGACAATAAAAGTGCCCAAAGCATGCATATTGGATTAGAGCTAACCTAACTGAAGTATGTGGGATATTTGTAATACAGTAATAGAAGCAGGTGCTAATCTCTGTCATGATATGCCATGTCACCGCTGCTTGAAATTCCATTGGGCAATATTAATTCAAGCAGAGGTCTGAGCTACTAATAAATGAGGCAAATTGAGTCAATTACTAATTTCATGCTTTTATGATTTGGGGTTTAGCTAGATAATATCTGCAATTTAATACACTACTCTCTAGAGATCTTGACCATTTAGAAAAGAACATGCTTTCGTGGGCCAATTCGCACTACCCATTTTGTTTAAGTTCCACTCTGCCATGCAGTGGAGGAGGGGAACGCCTGGGCCACATTGTTATTTTCTCTCACCATCCTCCATCTGTGACTTGCCTTTGATTGAAATCTTCATCAGGTTTTATGGCTAAGTTCCTTGCCTTCTAGCTGTATTTACTTAGCTCCCTTTCTCTTTGGGAGACACAAATCATAAAAGACAAGGCAGAATCTAAGCAGTCTTATATTTTATTGGAATGTGCAAGGGGTATAATGACAAGGAATTCATGCACCTTGGAAAATTAACCTGATTTCCTACTCCTATGTCTTTTATATAGAACTTAAATTTTCATTCAACTGGGACTTAGTTACAAGGTAATGGTCAATTACTCACTTCCATCTCTCCACACAAAATGATGCCCCACCAGAATCCCCAAGATTCTTTGTGTCATTGCTAATTATCAAGTTAATTTGTGCATAAATGGATATTCCTTTGGGAATAATTTTAAGTTCACAGTAATGGATTTCATTTTTTATATGAAAATAATGCAGGGCAAGAACCTAATGAATAATAAGAATTTTCTTAATATTCTAATTGTTTAACTTTGTATAAAACTACAGAATTAAAACAATATTAAGTGACTAGTTGAAATAATTTTCACCAAGTGTGCTTCTGTTTAGAAAATTATACATCTCTTACTTTGTTAATGCTTCTACATAGAGGGGACTTATGTGGGTTTGGAATATCTCACAATAAAGGGAAACTCTTAATTTGATGTAACTGCTTACAGACATGACATTATAGCACCTTCTGACTGTTTTCCTCTGAGAACAGTAGATTTTTCAAACTGTAATCATATTAAGTACTCATTTGTGTTAACTCAAAGGTAGCATCCTAATTCTGCTCTTCCCAGCATCACCAAGAACCAAATCAGAACACACTTCACATCGTGGCATTCCAACTATGGTTAACCCAACTGTTAAGAGGTCAGAAAGGAAATGAATAGTTGCCAACAATCCTCTTTGGCCAACGCTTCAACAGCAAAGTGAAGCGGTAAATTGAGAATAGAGCCGAGTGCACATGAGTCCAGCTGGAAAGCCCTTTCCAGAAAGCTATCAATAATTTACCTAGGTCAGATTATGGAGTTTGAACAATAATTAAAATCAGAAACCCAGAAAAAAATATTATCCTCTCTCCTTTTCTCCTTCCCTCTCTACTTCCCTTCATCCCCCTCCTCCTCTCTTTTCTCTTTCCTTCCTTTGCTCCTTCATCCCTATTTCCCTCTCTGCTTATTTCTCTTCCTTCCTCTTTTCATTCTTATCAGTTGATTTATTTACTATTTCTCCCTGCTTTTCCCGCCTAGACCTAATTTCTAATACCCCTACCATCCCCAGGGGAATAATTTTCTTTGTTTCAGAAGAACAGGGACATTTGTGCTTTTGATTCTTTCTTCTGACAACAAAGCCTACAAAAAATTCCCTTTTTAAGCTGCAGCCTGTGCTATGGGAGTCAAGGATCAGGAAACTAAAAGACATTAGCCAAAGGGAGCCTTGCACTACATTTCCATAGATGTCATATAGGAGGGAAAAAAGCCCTGGCCTGATACTGCTCTCAGAGGCCCGCTCCAAAGAGAAGCATCAAGTGCCCTGCTGTGACATTCAGAAGATGAATGGACACGGCATAAAATATTATGTCATAACTCACGACTCACAGAACATATGAGTCCTGTCTCTTTGTATTCCTTATCTCCCTAAAGTCTTAATTCATATGATAATCAGCAAATCCTAAAATTGTTCCACTGTTGCCTCCCTTGAGCAACAGAAGGATTGCTCATGTACCAATAGAGAAAACTCTCTTAATCTGAAAATTCTGGGAAGCTATACACAGGAGATAGTGGTGTGTATTGTTGACACAGAATTTACACTCACCTTGCCATTTATAAAGAACTTTGCATAAAATGCTATGTTACCCATCTATAAATCAGCAACTGGAGGCTCAGAAAATGGGCATCAGCTGATCAGAGGCATAGAGTGATGGGACGTAGCATTCAGTTCTGTGCAAGCTGATTATACTTTCAAGTAATATCATTGTTAGTTTATATGGCGAAATACAGCCTGATAATGCTAAGCAATATAATCTCTGCTGTCCCTCAGTACTGTTAGGAAGGAGTTTGGGAGTGATTTTTCAGAAAAGAAAACAAACACCAAAACAAACAAACAAACAAAAACATTAATCTACCTTTTGAGCTAAAATGCTTATCACTTCATTTTTCTAGGCTACTGTGTAAATACTTAACACATATGTAATATCACACTGAGTGCTGTGTTGTGGCACAACATAAAGTGAGTGCTATGCCTTGTTTATAGGATGTTTCCCTCTATGTGTTGCCATCAAAGTTTTAATAGTACTAATAATTTAAATACACCACCACCAATGTCAGACAATGGAGCAAGATGGCAGGGTTTAAGTATCACTGCATTTCAATGAGAGGAGCTCATAGCGGATGTCAAAGTTTTACATTGTATGTGTGTGTGTGTGTGTGTACACATGTGCACATCCAAGGTTACTTATGAGTGCTAAGTTAAGGCTATGTGTGAACAAGAGCATGCTTACCTTTCTTTTACATCTAACCAATTCATTATTCACTTTCATTTCTCCTGGTCCTATTATTAGCAAAAAAAAGTTGTGGATTTAAATTAATGAATAGTTTAGCTGTGTGCTTTCTTTAATTATCTGCAATCTCATGAATCTCATAGGGTTTAGAACTATTGCTGTTCCTTTCAACTCATGTAACTGAATTTGTAAAACTTGCTGAGAAATTATTTTGCTTAGTTTTTCATTGTCCCGCACTCATTAAAAGAAATGAAATACAGGACTGCAACACAGAATATTAGGGCACATATTAATGTGGTGAGTTTTTTCATTCATTTTATTTCTCATCACCCTTTCAAATTATCACTCAGAATGTCTTCACCCGACATTCTTCAAGCTAGTAACTTTCTAGTCAACATTTTTCTTCCCACAATATGTGGGACAGAAGCGTATTACCCACGCAAGATGAAAAATGATATGAGCATGAAAATGTTTAAATAGCATCATGTTGTCTGACATTAAAGATAACTAATTCTACACAGCATTGATAGTTGCTTTTAGTCTTGATATTCAGTTTGTAGGGCAGTGCTAGGAGTGTTTCATACAAATAATCATGGGAGCATTTTTTTTCCTTTGGGAAATGATGGTTTAGAGTTTTCGAGCCTTTGCAAAATATGCTGTACTGTAACATTCTAAATCATATAGGTAATTAATCTAAAGGCAATAGCATCCCAGAGTATGCATTGTTTTCTAGTTTTCACTCTCTGTGTGCAGTTCTAAGTCATCAATACCAATTACAATGAAATGTTGCTTATGTTTTTATAGCCACCACCAGCCAGCATTTCCCTGTTTGTTGAAGGAGGTTATATAAATCATGATTGTACAGTGCTATTTGGCTTTCTTTGCTTTTTGTCATTAGATTCATTGAGTTTTGACGAATTCGAGGAGAGAATAAATTGGCAACCCAGAGAAAAGAAAAAAAAAGATTAAGTATTTACCACAGAAAATATAAATAAATCCCTGATTTTAAATTAAAATACTATGTTTTAATATATTAATATGCACATTATGGGTATCTTGACATTTATTGATTGCCCATTAGAAATGAAGTAAATAGATCATTAGTGGAAGTAGAATGACTTAAACCATCAGAGCAAACAACTTTGAGTTCAAAACTATTGAGTTCGTAGTTTTCAATCCAGGGAGGCAGCTGACCCCAACTCTGAAGGCACGTAATTTCAAACTTAGGGCTACTTGAGAGTCTTCATCAGACATTCACTCTGTTGTTCATGAGGGCAGATATGTAAGTGGATAGCACTCCCTCTCCAAACATGTGCCCAGATAGAACCTCCAGGTCTTCAAGGCTCATTGACTGTTTTGATTCTGACTATAAAATTCAGGCCACCTACAACACAGACTTCCTGGTTTGGGGAACATATAGGACAGTTACACAGGGGAAACAGCGTATATTATTAGGGTCCTAGTCCACACATCTATTCCCTGTAAGCTAAGTCAAGGAAGGAACAGCAGAAAAGAAATGAAGTTTGTCTATTATCACCAGTGTCTTTTTCCCTCCCCACTACGGATACTTGTCACACCTCACCAATGAATCCAAGACATTATCTCTATGAACATTTAACTAAGTACATGAGTATGCAGGAATATAAAATTTCATAAACATAGCATATTTTGCTTCAGTAAAATCAAATCGTAACGTAAAGCTTTCCTTTTCAAAATGATAGCAACCTGGGGTCATCACTGAGCTACATCTTTGAGTAATGTCTAATGTCACCTTGGTAAAAATAGCAGGGGACTATTGAAAATCTCACGTTTTGAGTTCTTAATCTATAATTTACTGAAAAGAAATATTATGTGTTTGGACAAAGTTTTTATGAGAGAAAATGGCATAAAGTTTAGGCTAGACATCCAATTTTCTTTAAAAATAAGAGAAGTTTATGCTATTTGTGAATACCAGTTCTGAATCCCTGCTACTAAAAGGAAACTTCATTTTTCCTGAGAGAATGAGTCCATTTGACCCAAGAAAATGGGACTGCCTGCACTTCAGGGTCTTGATTTTATGCAGATACCCTCTTTTCATGCAGACCTCTTAGCAATCTAAAGTCTAAGAATCCCAAGGTACTTTTTTTTTTACCAGAAAAAATATTGAAAAACGTTAGTGCACTTTTAAAAACTGCCTAATGTCTGATCAATGATTTTTCTTCCACCCTAAAAACAAGACCAGCTACTCCCTTTCAGTTCTATTATCTCATAAAATAATGAAAATAGCAATTTGGACTTCATACTAATTATAACTTGCAAATTTAAATAATAAGGAACTTGAGATAAAATCAAAATACACACACAGTCGCAAATAAATCATTCAAAATTAACCTTTATTTCTTCTAGATCACTACCCCAAATGTTTTCGCTCACATCATATAATGCCTTTAATGTGACTTTAACATAGTGCTTTAAATTGTTCTACCTAAAGCTGGCTTAATGACCTCCTTAGAAAAATAAATACAGCCAGCTCTTTTCAATATGGGTAAAAGAACTTGCAGTCGTTCACACTTCAGTGTGAACTGGCTTAATTGCCACATTTCCATCCAAACGGCTCTATTTAAACAGGAAAAGGACCCAGGACTTTGATGAGTAAGGGCCACTCTGGCTTCCATGAACCCTAACCTTAGAAAAACACTTCTTTTTCAAAGCTACCAAATGCCCTCGCCAAGCAATCTACATATATTTTGAACTGTTACATTTGAATAAACATGTTGAAGAAAAGGAAAACTTATCTTCGTTTTGGTTTAAACTCATGGTGTTTTGTCGTTTTGTAAATGTCAGTGCAGAGGAAAAAATACTCCTCTGTTCTATTTATAGTAAGTTTTTACAGCATTTGAAAATTTGATACATTTGTGAAAGTTATATTGAATAGAATATTCTGCTTAAATGAAAAGACTCTCACTTTCTATGGGACAGTTTCACCAATAATTGTGGTCAGTGCCCCTCCCCAGTAGCTCTTCTGGCCCACTAACTCACAGTCAATTAGGGCAGTCAACAAAGGTGAGGACGTAGGAAATGAAGATGAGAAAAAAATTCAAAAATGAAAAAAGAATGGATTGTATGAGACTTGGCCTGTAAAATTTGGGGAAAGGGAAAAAATATTGAAACCTTTTTCAAGAAATCTAGAGTGAAACTTTAAAGGCCAATTCCTGTCTCAAGTAATGTTAAGTATTTTGAAATGCACGTAACATTTGATGGTTTAAAGGAACGTCGACATACACTTAATCCTAACTAGAACAAAAAAAAACACATATATAGAATTTACAGTGATCCCTAATGCAAACTCATAATCTCTAGGTGTGGCAACCGAGGCTCATACCTCACAGTACATCTTGATTACTATAAGTATAAAGGTATAATGGGTGCTTCCTTTTAGGATAATCTCCTGCTGTTAATTTAGTACAAACTCTCTTCATCTGGATGTTCCCAAGTGAATGTACAACTAGTTTATGACTAATTTTTATGCCAAAAGGAGTTGGGTGATTAATGAAATCAGTGTGCTTGCAGTTCCCTAGAAAGACTGAATTAAGTGAACCTTTTCCCGCTGTAGACAGATTTGCCAAGTATAAGGCATAGGGGTAAACTTGATTGAAGGGAACATATTTACTTGTTTTACAAAAGGTTTTTAACAAATCTTAATAATTATATTTATTTAGTGAAGCAATCTCAGCAGTATTTGAAGTTAAAAATATGTAATTAACTGTTAGCTCAGATTGGTATTTATATCAAATCAATGAAACTGAGCAGAAGTGCTGATTGACTCTCTCCCAAGTGGCCTTAGTTTTGTATGTGTGTACATGTGTGTGTGTGTGTGTGTGTGTGTGTGCATGTGTGTGTGTGTGTGTGTGTGTGTGTATTTAGATTAGACTCACTCTTCAAAATGATGATGTTGTACATAAAGTATATTTTGAGCCATCCGTTTGGGGAAAGGGATCTTTTTTATTTATAAAAAGTGTGACAATTGCTGGGTAGTGGTGTCACATGCCTATAATCCCAGCATTCAGACAGAGCCAGGGTAATCTCTGAGTTAAAGGCCAGACAGGTTCACAGATTAAGTTCCAGGACAGCCAAGGTTACACAAAGAAACCCTGTCTTGAAAAAACACAAACAAAACAAAAACGTACCAATTTGCCTCTGTGTTGTGGAATGTACTATGGGGTCTTGAACTGGGTCAATATTATCTAGCACTATGACCTGTGTAGCCTGGGTATCTATGAATCTTACCATAAATAAGATTATGACAAATAACAATGATCCTCTTACAGAAACCTAGACGCACATATAAGACCCTTCTTCTAGAATACACATTTCTTAAATTGGAGAAACGGTCAACTTACCTACAATTATTTTTAAAAAAAAGCCTATGTCGTTATAGACATAGAAGGCTTTTGTCACATGATGCCTTGTTAAAATAACATTCCTCAGTTTAGAAATGTCAATCTTGTTCTATCCCCTGGAGAAACTGTATTCTATTTAATGGTATCCACTCTGGCAATAATTACAGGAATTCCAGTTCTTCACTAAATACAGAAAGCCCTATATTTTAGCAAGAAATGTGTGACAAGACTGATAACATGCATAAGGAGCCCTTGGGATTTATATCAAATACATTTTTAGAGTTGTGTGCTTTCTGCTTACATTAATACTCCTCAAGCAAGCCTCACTTCACAGACCTGATCATTCGTATTGTAAGTATGTTCTGGAAATTCCAGTAATGAGGAAACTAAAGGTCCTTTTTAAATTTTGTCTATTGCTTTCTTATGATTGGGGAAGGTTAAGAATAAGCTTTTGCCACTGGATGTTCTTCATTGCAGTTGGCACAGCACATGATATATAAGGGATTTTATCATTCATCTCCTGGCAGATGCCACACTCTCTTCACTGTAATATCCCCAACATGTCTATTCCCTTTGTTCTCACATATATTATGCTCCCTTCTGAGAAACGATGGTCTAATTCATGTTCAGTAGACAAAAGGAAAAAATCTATCTTTAATTTGGATCAAAATCAACGGCCAGTACACTTAAAAATCCACCAGATGGTAACTGACCAATGAGACATCATTTCCCACATGGACTGGTGTCAAAAGTGAATGGACTCCATTGATCGAAGAGGTACAGTCACACCTTCAGGGGACAGCAGGCAAACATCTACCTGGATGCTCTTTGGAGATCACAGATCCTATATAAATAATTAAATAGCAAATGTGCTCCTCATTGCTGAGGACTGCTCCCCGGCACCCAAATTCTCCATCTAACAATTGGGTCTCCTCTTCTCAGATTATTCCAGGCCCCAAGTCTCCTGTTGTACTCCAAATAATGTGTCCTCATTTGAGGCATAGTAGTTATTCATTCTTCTGGATGATTTCAATACCTGTGTTTTGAAACTATTGTATTTAGACATTTAAAGGTTGCTGGTGTTTATAGTTAATTGATTTTCCTTGTATGACATCTTCAAGACCCTTGACAGAAGAATTCATATATTAAATGTCTTTGCATGAAATTTCTTGAGCAAATATTTGACGAACATGTTGAGTGATATTGGCCAAAGTTATTTTGTATGTAAAGATTTTGTAGAGAAAAACTGCATCTGCAAAGCTTCAATTGCAATGCAGTAATAAAAAATATATTTCATGTGCACAATGTTCTTTAATTTAGAATTTCACAGATATTATCTGATATGTTGTATCCACTCTGTAAAGAACAGAATGTTCTAGATGCAGATATAATTTCCACAACATGACATCACATGCCATAGGCCTTCCACTATCTAATTTAGCATGTGTCATCAAAGAACCAAGAGAACAATATTTGATAAGATAGCACAAGAGCCATTCTTTGTGTGCCTGCTGAAGTTTTAGAAATAAGCACTGATCCTGAAACCGTGAGCACTGGTTTTGCCCTCAACAAAGAAACAATGGCAGGCATGACTTTACCTTTTTACACCCTAAGACTGTGCTCCATAAATGAAATCCGATACAACCCTCTGAATAAAAGAGCAGAGCTATTACTTTAAAAGAGACTCATTTTCAAGGAGAAATCCAAATTGGAATGTCAGCCAATGCCCGTAGTAACAGAGTTTTGGCTAAAACACAATCGGTTTATGGACTTATTAACAGTTCATAAAATGAATGGCGTTCTTCTGGTTCTTGTCACTGGTGAGCATGCGCTCTGAATTTACAACAGACTGAAGCACTATTCCATAAATATTGAGAAATGATTGTGACCCATCTCCATGGAAACATTTCAAAACAGTAGAAATATGCTTTCTCTAAGAATATTACTGCTTTCCAGATCTTATTTGTGATTGATGATACTGCCAGACCTCGATGTTGGGAAGAACTTCACCTGGAGATTTTTAAAGAAGCCTTCCACATGGTTAAAGTAGTTAGCTCTGTATTTTATAAGAATACCGCAAATCCTCAAATCTATGATACTTTTGTGAATGATATTCAAAATGGGTTAGCATTATGGATACTATTAACAAAAGACTCAAATGAAACAGTATCAGGAGTAGAATTCTCATTTTGTTGAGCTTACAGTGTCACAGTATTTTAACTATAAAATTATTCCCTTTTTTGTGCTAAATACTACACTTAATAGAATGTGTTGGGCTTATGTGTGGGGTTTTGCTTAGGCTGTAAGTTAGATATCCCGTCTTTTCTATATGCTCACCGTGAACTATTCCACATATATATAAAACAATATCTAGCCGAGATATGAAACTCACTGTTTTAGAATAGTTATTTTTTATTAAAGGCATTTTCAAACCTAACATTAGATACTTTGTGGTAAATTTTCTTATAAAGATATATATGAATTTTCTTATTCATGCACGATTTTTTCTCTTGAGATGAGTCTTACCTTTCAACCACAGTAGCATATTGCTAATTGTCTTAGTGTCCAAATCAAACTCTTCTAAATACTTTTCAAATACTTGGAAAGATCTTTTTATCTCACATTATTGGATTGATGACAATTTAATTCAACTGTATTACTGGGTTTGTATTTATATTAATTTCCACATCAAATAAATGTTATCACCCTAAAACCATTTACTATGTCATTTATTTCTTTCAAGACCTAAATGTTAAAACCTCTTACTATACTTTAAAGTTTGAATTGTATTATAGTACTATTTTACATGAAGATTTTTATCATACTTTGCGATTATCTATTCTATAATAAATTATTTTAAATTTTAAAACTGACTTTTTGTTAAATTGTCAAAAATCATACAAATGTCCAGTTCTAATTACAATAGTTACATTTCTACTTACAGAACATTGTGGAAAAAAGCAACATCTTTAGTTATTGAAAAGACATAACAAAAATATAAAAATCCATTTAAGCTTTGAAGTTACTAATCTTGTCTAAACACTGGCAAAGGATTTCAAATTTAATTTTGCCTCCAATAATATCTTTTTTTGTCTGAATCCTTAAATCCCATCCAAAGATAATTATTAATTTAGCTGTGGTTTATACTACCTTTTCAAGCTTTTCTTTTTGATCTGTCACACCCATTAAAGTCAGAGAATTAGTATAATAATATTTACTTTGTACATGTTCAGCACACACATTAAAGAAGAAGGAAAATACCTACTCAAACATACATATATTAGGACAAGATCAAAGCATCCTGTCTGACCACATGTCCAGAAATACACGGTAAATAAAGTAGACTAACGCGAGTATCCCACAAGAACCTTTTATCATGGAAATGCTGGGAGAATCAAAGGAAAATGCGCACTGCCACTTGAGTATGTTGACTTTGCTACTCTCTCATAGCTAAACAGAGAATATCCAATATTTGTCTCTATGAATCTGTGACTATATAAGCTGCTTAATAAGCGTTCTTTATTCTATAGCACCTCCCCATCCTTTCTTTCCCCTCCTCTGCGAGGTTCCCTTGAGCTCAGAGGGGAGAGACCCAAAGGAGACCTCCAGTTTAGACTCTCTCTGCATAGCATGTGGCTGTGGTTCTCTACACCCGCCCCCATCAGCTGCGGGAGGAAAGACTCTCCAAGGGTAACTGAACAAGGCACCATCTTTGAGTAGAGCAGAATATCGTTAGGAATCAGTTCAATAATTAAATTTTTTTTTTGATGGAGGACTCCAGGAGAACATATCTCACTGAATCAACTAAGCAGTGCTCGCATGTGCACTCACAGAGACTAAAGCAACAATCCCCGGGTCTGCAAATGTTTGCACCGGGTCCTCCACGCATGTGTTATGGCTGTTAGCCTGGTGGTTGTGTGGGTATCCTAACAGTGGGATAGGGTGTTTCTCTTTTGTGCTCTTTGTACTCTTTTTCTCCAATTTGGTTCCGTGTGGAGTCTTGACATGAGGGCTTTTGCCTTGACTTACTGTATTTTTTTTTCGTTTGTTTGGTTTTTGTCATGTCGGTTGTTGTCTCTTGGAGGCCTGCTGTTTTCTAAAGGGAAACAGAGGGAAAGTTGACCTGGAGTAGAAGGGAAGTGGAGAAGTGGGAGGGGGTGCCTGGGAGAAGCAGAAGGAGGGAAAACTGTGCTTGGGATGTATTGTATGAGAGAATTGTATTAAAAAAAGAAAAAGAAAAGAAATTGAAGTTACCATCACTGGGAGAGACCTAGACCAGGTAAGAAAGTATGACTGCATATTTTCTCATCATGCCATACCAATAAGCAGGTAGTACCGATTCGAGGACTAAATTCTTTGTGGTATACATAAAATGCTTGGTTAAAGAACAACAGTCATTTGTAGCCCCTGTCATAATTTATTCCAAGTTTTGTTCCCACTCTCTGTCAAGTCAGGCTGATTGAAGGAAAGACCTTCAAAGGAGAAATTCCTTAATGAGAACCGAGAGTCTCTTAAAAGGTGAAATGTGCCTCATTTTCTCACTTACTTGAATTTTTCCACTTACTTGAGTAGCTTTCAGCAGCCTGGGAATACATAACAAAAGAATATGTATTTATACAGAAATCTATGCTTCGTTCTTTATTGTTTCATCTGGCAAATCTATTTTTAATATTTTTGAAAGAACCTGGTAGTGATGGCACACACCTTTAATTCCAGCACTTCAAAGGCAGAGTTGGGCAGATCTCTGTGGCTTAGGGGCCAGCCTGGTCTACACTGGGGGTTCCATGTCAGGCAACATTACATAGTGAGACCCTGTCTTTAAAATAAACTTAACCCAATTAAAATACTTAATTTTGACTATATTGGTATTAAACTGGTCACTTAGGTTATTCATCAGTAATGAAAATTATGTGTTGTTATATGAAACTTATTCAAACTTAGGCATGTCATGTCTGTTGACATCAGTTAAATCCTGAAACTCAGTTTATTTTTTCAGGTATAGATACAAACTCTCCATACCCAGTGTAACATTTTGTTTTTCAGGGTGTTTTTCAAAAGTAACACCATAATAATGACATGGACTTCAGTTTTCTTTATACATTGAACCCAATCTTTCAAATGATGCATTCTTCTGGCATATTGTGTCCCCTGTAAAACCTATCTTTGGTTGTACTTTTTGTCTATTATGCAGATTCTGTTAGTTCTCAGTTCAAATATCTACACCTGTGGAAGGCTGTGGATATTGAAATTGGTTGCCTCCTCTTTTTCACTGTTCCCAATATTGCATTTTCAATATCTGGCTCTAGGATTTGCTGCCAATGCAATGGCTGTCCCTTTGGGATGTATGGAGCTGACCAATGTAATGACACTAAACTGAGCAACTTTGTGGAACTTAATTGACTATTCTCATTATGCTCCTGAGGGACAATACTGTTCCATCCACAAGACGAATCCTTACCTTTGATTTTCAACATATCATGTAGTAAAAGAGGTTTATGTAAAAAGGCTGATATCATTCATTTTTTGCTGGATTAATTTGGGCTTCAGAGTAGTGTCGCTTTTGTAATTATAAGATTGGTAAAGAATAAACAAAAGGGAAATTTTGAAGGTGATACTGATACACATACACACACTCTGAAGGATGGATAAAAGCTGTGAACAGAGTAAGGGAAATAGTGACAGATGACAGCAGAAAGCTGAAGGAAGACAGAACTAGGAGCTGGTAGACTTAATCATGCAGATTGACCATAGCAAAGGGTTATTTATAGACTGTACTATGATTGGAGGAAGCATGACCCACAATTGAACGTGACTCCTGGAATTGTCCTCAGTCAAAGTAAAGAATCTATCCTAAAGCAGGTGATAATCATCGCATTTGGGGTCTGAATCTCATACCCAACAGAACTGCACATAGTCTACAAATATTCTGTCTATTTCTCAGGTTTCTCTGGCTTTCTGAATTCTTATTTTATTCATATCCTTTATCTTACTAGAAGGATTAATTTCTGGGAAGACCCAGTTAGCAGCATTTTAACACTATATGTCCTATAGGAAAATTAGATAGTATTACTTGGGCTTTAAATTGATTTGCTTCTGAGCCTTTCTCAGATTCCTCTGACTGAAGTTAAACTTTACCACATCAAAACAAATACAAACTCTTATGTGGTCACCCACACTTGAGTGGTCTGAGCAGTCTGTCTTGACAGTTGCAATGATATACTCTATGTTTGAACTCAAGCAATACCCAACCAGGACTACACATATAATTACAAGGCATATAGAAAGCAAAGATAGATGCATATATTAGTGGTCAAATGTTGATGACAGATATTCTAGTGAGATTTGTGTGCTGGGGAATGAACCAAAGTCCTCATTTACACTAAGCATACACTCTACCACTGACTTATACTCTAGTCAAATGATGGATATTTAATGACAAACTACATTTACATACTGTAGTATGAGGGCCTGGTTGGTTTCTGGCCTCCCAGCAGGTCCCACAGCCAGCAAGTCCCAAAGAAATTCATGCATAGAGGTCTATTTAGGTTATAAACTGATTGACCCATTAGCTCAGGCTTCTTATTAGCTCTTGTAACTTATATAGCCCATTATTCTTATCAATGTTAGCCACATGGCTCAGTACCTTTCTCAGCAGGGCAGGTCACATCCTGCTTCTTCGATGGTCCAGACAGGAATGCCAGGAGAGCTTCCTGCTTCCCAGAATTCTCCTGGTCTAATAGCCCCGCCTCTATTTCCTGTCTGGTTGACCCACCTATACATCCTGGCTAATGGCCAATCAGCGTTTATTTAAATCATGATTGACAGAATACAGACAATTATCCCACACCAACATACATTGTTGTGTGTTCAAGAGAACCATAAAATTCATTTTAAAAAATCCTTGAAAAGCTCTGAGCATATCCAGTTTCCTAACAGCATTTTAATTTTTTCTTGAATTTTTTTGTACATTTATACAACTTATTTTAATTATATCTACCATTATTTTCTTATGATTCCCCAATACCCCCATCTTCACTCAACCCAACTTCATATCTTCGTTTTGTTGTTGTTGTAATTAACAACACCCTGAGTCCAGCTAGTGTTCAGCAGTACATGAGTGTCTTGTCATCTACTAGGTGATGGGCAATGTACCAGCATCCATGTCTCCTGACAGAGGAGGAAGTTTAAGTCAAGTTTAAGTCCAACTTGAGCTATCTAGCAAGTTCTAAGCTATCCAGGCCATATAGCATGAGCCTGTCAAAGAAATAAGAAAGAGCAGAGAAAATAGGGAGGCAAAAGAAAAAAGGAGGAAAACTGTAAAAGAGAAAATAGGAAGATCAAGTAAAAGACCATAAGTATTATATGAAAAGTGAACAGAAAATGGTATCAGATAAAATACTGGATTATTTTTGGAATTGATAGTAATTAGGTACATGCCTTTTAAAGATTTTATTTATCATTGAAGTCTAATTTCCTTTTTCCCTTGTTTGAAGATGCAAAAAGCAATAGCTATCAGGTAGACCTGGGAAAAGTATTTCAGTAGGAAAAAATGTTTAGGAATGCATTTTCCAAATGATAAAGCACCCTTGAAATTATTGTTGTAGTGGGAGAAATAATTAAATTTAGAGAAATGACTAAATTCAAGCCATAAAAAAGATAAAAGATAAGTTAAAAGTTTTAAAGAACTATCATAACACTGATGTAATGACAAGCAAAGTAAAGCCTACATTTTAAAACCATGTCATAAAATAGATCAACAAATGTTATTAGTAAGTACTTTATGCTATTTACTGTTTTGTTTTTCTTTTAAAAACTAACCTAACTTACTTAGTAACTATGAAGAAAATATTTAGAATTTAAGCAAAAATCAAAAGGAATTTTTATGCCTTAAATGTACTTGCTTTCTAGCTACAGTATCAAGGAAGATAAATGAATTAATTCAGGGTTCAAAACTGGAAGCCTAATTTTCCTAAATCAAAACTGAAAGATTTTGTTGACAGAATGTAGCGGCAGTAGCCTATAGAAGCAGTGAGAAGGGGTAGGGAGAAAGAGGTGTTTTTCCACCAATATTTGAAGGGGTTGGATGAGGAAATATGCATGCAATGACAACCTGATTTTATAACTATTAAGACTTAAATTCACTCTATATGTTGTAGCATATGTGAATGTACTATTATTAGGTCATAGAAATTGAACACACATATGTGTTATTTTCATTATATATTTTTCTTTTTTATCAGACAAGATATTTATCATTTAAGATTCTAAAAATATGAACATCTATCTTTACACTATCCATTCTTCCAATATATTTGCCAGAGATTTCACCCTATATGGTGTCAAATCTTCATTCTGTCTGTCGTTTGTCTTTATATTTACACACACACACACACACACACACACACACACACAGAGTTTATTAGTTACTTTCTAAAGCTACAAAGCAATATATTTAAACCAGGTTTGGTTTTAAAGTGGTTCGGCAGTATGGCATGCTATATGTGTTTCCTATACACCTTTGAATATACTATGCTACATATTTCTATAAGATCTATTCCTATGAGAGCAGATCCTTTAATCTACATATATGCATGTGTGATTGTTTTTCGTGTTTTAGTAGATAGGAGAGGTATTACACTAAAATCCTTACTAATTACATTAGAATGTTAATGTCTTCTAGTCAAGGAATCATGAAAACATTATTATTTTAATTGGAATTCAGCACTACACATTTCAACCAAACTTGACATATATGATTATCGGAATACATTGTATATACTAAAATTAAAACTTAAAAATGTTATATAAGTTATTATTGTCACCAATTTTAGATACCATAAGTAATCCCAAGGACAAGTGACTGATGCATAAACCAAGTACATTAATGATAAATAATATCATTTTTATATTTTAAATTAATTTTCAGAACAACTCAGGAACAAAAAATGAACTTGTATACTTGGTTTTGTACTTGTAATCTAAAATGAACAAACCCAAACTTAATTTAATAATGATCTTCTTATGATGCAAAAAGCTATAACAAACCCAAGTCTTTAAAGGCTATTGCAGAGAGAAGTAGCTTTTCCATTGAAAGTACTCATAAAATTTTATTTTTCATGTGACATCACTGCTGACATCAGACATGGGTACTCCCATTGTACTATCCCAAAGAGATTATAAATAACATAGTAACATGTTAACAGTTTGTGCCAAATTGTAGATAAGATGAGGGAGAAATACGTCAAGGCTACTCAATGTTCTTTTTCTTTGTGAGTGGGGAAAAAATGAGCCCATTGCTTGAGACAGGAAACATATCTTTGCCTGAGACTTTTGGTCCTTTGTAAGCGAGGACTCAATGTGTCCTCCTGGAGACAGCACAGAGATTGTCTGGAGGTACAGAGCAGACACATCTGAACTAGACATATAGACCGAGAGAACATCTGCTGAAGTGTGCATCATACAGCCTTGCTTCAGGTGTGCATGACATCATCTAGGTTGAAAACATAGCATGGACACTGGACAGAGCTTGGAAGGCTAATAAAAAAGCTGCATAGGTTAAAGAAGCTTTTATTTTGGTCATGACTATATTCCCAAACTATGAGATTATACATGACATGAATTAGATTTTTAATAAATATTTGATGAGTAGCTATATAGACTACTATTCATTTATGCTTTTTGTCCTTCATTTTTGACATCATCCCTTTCAACATTCTGAGAAATAAGATGCAAATAAAATCATCAGTTGTGTCAATGCTGCACATTCATCTTGTAATCGGCTTCCCATTTTCCACTGTAGTCCAATTAACACTTCAAAAGGGAGTGAGTGAGATAAACCAGTCTAATGATTGATTTATAATAATACGTAGTAAACGACAATTGTTAATATTTTCATTAACAGACCAATAATTCAGTCTGTGAATGCTTTCCTTCCCTGCCTAATAACTTATCTAACCATGAGAAAAATGAGTATAGCAGTTGATCTATATCAGAGAAAATCACTATTAACCAGACTAACTGAAGTTTCAGTAAAATTTTAACAACAAATAAATCCAATTTTAGGCTTTGTTTGTGAAAATAAAAACTCTAACGCAGTGCTTCCATTTTAATTTTATTTTAAAAATATTTGTTAGTTTTTTTTAAATGTAAACATATGTATGTTTGCATATATATGTGTGTATAGGAGCAGAGGTGCCAGCAGAGACAAGAAGGGATTCATATCCCCTGGAGATGGAGTTACGGGGGGTTATGAATCACCCAATCTGCATATGAGACACAGATTGCAGGTCCCTCACCTGCATTCTTAACCATTAAACAATCAGGCCTCAGTGTTTCAATTCGTGATATTTTTTCTTTTCCTGTTAGAACTGCATTTGTTAAGCTACTTCAGAAATGAAGTGAGCACTTTAAAATATTAACAATATGTGCTCACAGTTGAACTTCACAATTTTGTATATGGTTTAGTTCAGAAAGCCTAAAGTACAACAATTTGTGTAGCAAGAAATTTGTTATAATTTACATAGTTTTATTTTTATTTATTTTTACTAAACACCACTAATTTCAAAATATTACTCTTGAAGTATCTTAAACATTGGTTTTAGATATGTTTACCTTGAATGTTTAATTGTTATGAACTCAAGATTCTTAATAGACATAAACTGCTTATATAACTGCGATCAAAAACTTTACTTAAGAGATCAGTTTTCAAATGTGATTTTAGGTTCCCAGAACTTGGTTAATTTTAGAAACAAGGGACTTAACCCTTTGGAACTCATATTAGTTTCAATTCAACTAAAGGGCACATATGGCTAAGCTGGTGAACTTGACCTCGTTCACTCTGCCTACCAACACACCTGGCGTTATGAGGTTTATCCTGGACTAGTGCCATAGTTTTGTTGTTGCTGTTTTAGTTGTGTGTATGTGTATTTGGGAGGGTGGGTGTGGGGGTAATGGGCAGATGCAATGGAGGTCAGAGGCATTGCATCCCACAGGACTGAAGTAATAGGCACGTGTGAGCTGTCCCATGTGGGTGCTGGAAATTGAACTCTGGTCCTTTGTAAGAGCAGCGCAAGCTCTTCTCTTAGTCATCTCTCCAGACTCTAGTGCTGTGTTTAACAATGTGCTTTCTGTTTCTTCTGTGGAATGAAAAGTGTGCAGGGTTTCTAAAAATGAATCAAAATTAGAACACACACAAAGAACAAACATGAGATGAAGTCACCACTGTTCTTATTTAACACTGTGCAGTTTTCTGCTTTCATAAGAAAGGGAATCTCCCCGTAAGGATCCAGAGTTCACCAAGTGATCAAGCCAGATCTTCCCAATCCAGCCTCTGTCCCACTAAGTCTCCACTGACTTCAGGACTTCTTGCTAGTTCTGTTTCCTCCTTGCTAATACCAATGCCCATTGTGTGCTGTTTTTCCTCCTGAGATGCCATCTTCAAAGTGCCTAATAGATGGATCTTCTCCTGGCTTTTTTTGCAGATACTTCTCTTAAGACAATTATTTTTTCCAATAGCACAGTGTCCTACCCCAGTTTCTCCCTGATATTCCTCCTGCTTGATTTTTATTATCTTAAGAAAACCTACAATGCATGCTTATTTTCTTCTTCTTCTTCTTCTTCTTCTTCTTCTTCTTCTTCTTCTTCTTCTTCTTCTTCTTCTTCTTCTTCTTCTTCTTCTTCTTCTTCTTCTTTTCTTCTTTTTCCTTCTTCTTCCTCTCTCTCTCCCTGCCTCTCTCTCTTTCTCTCTCCCTCTCTCTCTTCCTTTCTTCTTTGTTTCTTGGTATATAAATCATGTAACCCTTATGACAATGTAAGTGCAATATGTGTCAGACAAAACAATATTTGTAAATATACATCTATGTATTTATTAATACCACACATCTCTGTGTCCATCAGAGGACATCTGGCATGCGAATCAGTTCTGCCCTTCACTATGTGGTTTCCAAAGATCACACTCAGGTTGTCAGCTTTAGTAGTATGTGCCTTTACCTGTTGAGCCATCTCCTGGTCAAAGAATATCTAATTTTACATGCAAATCACTCTGTAGGTGTGTGTGTGTGTGTGTGTGTGTGTGTGTGTGTATGTGTGAGAGAGTGTGTGTGTGTGTGTGTGTGTGCATGTGTATGTGTGTGCAAAATCAACAATGTTCAAAAGATTCATTTCTTATATTATAATTAAATGCATTATTTCTTCTCAACATTTGTCTTCAGGTGCTGTAGTCTGCATGCTACCATGCAAAACTGGGCATGCTTGGACAGCATTCACAGTTATGACATAATATGAATGTCTGACTTACTGCAATGTCATGAAATTTCTTTGAAATATATTTGCTATGCTATGTTAATGAATGCAATGCCACAAAAAGAATATGTATAGATTGTGACTCTGGAAAATCCTTGACTCTAGAATCTAGAAAATAGCAGAACTACTATGTGAGAAGTTCTTTTTTTCAAGACAGGGTTTAGCTGTAGCTTTGGAGCCTGTCCTGGAACTCACTCTGTAGACCAGGCTGGCCTCAAACTCAAGAGATCCGCCTACTTCTGCCTCCTGAGTGCTTATTGAAAAAATGGATGTTGTATCTCAAGCAGTTTTCAAATTTGACTGGTTGTCAGAAGTGATGACTCAAGCCTTTAATCCAGCACTGGGAGCTCAAGGCAGCGAGATGATCATAAGTTGAGCTCAGCCTGGGCTGCAGATTCCGTCGCTGTGTCAAGGCAAAACCTAAGTGGCTGTCAGATGCTGGCCCCACAACTTTGGACATGAATGCCAAGTAGTCAGTGTTCATCTCCACCAAGGTCCAGCTCACCCAGGCATCAATTGCTCTGTAAAGGACACTCTCTGACTTTTTTTCAGTTCCAGAGATCTAGAATATTCCATATTCCAGGAGACTGGATTCCCTCTTTAAAGGTAGTATTCCTTAGTAAGTCACCTAGGTGTTTTCAGATTTGCCACTCATTTTTTTTTTTTTTTACTATAGGACTTCAGTTTCTTCAATAGCATCGAATGCTTTTTGAGGCTTGGAACTGACTCTGCTTTGATGTTGAGTTTTGCAATAGTATTAGAGAAGCAGTTTTGTGAGGATAAAATTCATTTAGAAGTAGAAATATAAATTTCTATAAAATCCTTTTATCTGTGTCAGCTAGCATTAGTGCCTTAGTGTAATTTGTAATCACTAAACATCACATCCTTAATCTAATAAGAATTGAAGCATTTTTAAGACAGAGTAGAAAAATAATGATAAATAAATTAAATTACAGATGTATCTTAATTTATAAGATAGATGTGTTTCTGAAAAATTGGCTGTGGAGGTAATTTCTATTAACTAAATTATGTTTTCCCATTGACATAGGCTCATTATTGGAGAGGCGGAACTCTTGGAGCAAAGCACATAGCACAATGTAGTCATGAGGCTTTAAAGGAAGGAAATATCACAGTGATGTGAAATTACTTTAAAACTCATGCATTTGAATGCAAACTTTAGGTATGGAAAGAGTAACAATTTCTAAATATAGCAAGAATAGTGCATCACAGTTCCAATCAATCAATGGATTCTTTAGAGAGAAATACACTAGACAAAATACATTATTGCCTCATTATTATTTGAAACAAAGTAGTATATCACTATCTCTGTTATGTATTGTCCTCTCCTTTTTCAAAGATCCTGTTGTTACAGCTACTGCTGTTGTTTAAGATTTCTGTTCCACTCTGAATACACAATATATTTGAGGGATGCAATGAAAAATAGTGTTTGTAAGTTGTCACCTTTTCAAATAGATTTCATATGACCTAGAACGTTTTGTTTTATTAGTTACCTAGATTTATTATTTCGTTGAACTGGTGTTTCTCCATGGAGAAGTAAGTGCATTTTTAGCAACATCTGCCCGAAATATATTCAGGATAATTAAAGTTGTGTGAAATGCATTCTCTCCATTTTGTCCCTGTGTTTTAGGGATTATAAACATTTAGTCTACCAGACTCTACACTTTTAACACACTGAGTATTTAAAGGCTGCTAATCGCTCTTCTCCCCAATTTTACACTCCTTGCTCTTTTCTTTGATATAAAACTCCCTACCAGAAGGCGTAGGAAAGTTCTCTATTGGAAGATTTTGATAAAACTGTTTAAGCTCACCACATCAGAAAAGAGAATTTAGTTCCTCCTCAGGTAGAGTTGGCTGAATTGGATTCTGACCCTTACTCTCAAGGTGAACTCCCATAGTGTATGTATCTAATTGGGACCATCTCTGTGACAGCAAACTCAGCATTTTCAGCTGTAAAAGTCCAGGGGAGCAACATTGATTTGGAAGGCCCCACCATCATTCTTATATTACTATTTAAAAAGGAATGTTGTCCCTTGAAGTCATATTGGAGGTGCTGTATCTGGAAAGATGTGCTATTTGCTAATGGAAGGAACAATGGGGCAGCTGGAGCCTGGAAGAGGGCAAAAGGCCTCCAAAGTTTTACTCTGTGGTCAGAAGGAAGAAAATGACCTGTGGCTTGGGGGTGGCTATTTATAGAGAGAGGAAGGGGAAAGAGAGGGGAAATAAAGTGAGGCTAATGAACAAGGTTGTTCAACACTTGCATACCTGCTCTTTAGAGTTTCCCAGAATAGTAGAAATTTCACTTGTCATTTTGCTTTTTATTGTCACTATATCATGTTTGATCATGTGAATACTATAGATTATCCTCATACAAATGAATTCTCATGAACTTATGTTTGGAAATTGGTGTTTTCATTCTCAATAATCTCCTTTTCCCTCATATTAAAAGCTCAACTTATGAAGTCTCTTAGAAAGTATTCATTTCAGAAAAAGAAAGGAAATACGTCATTTCTAGCCAATGTTTCAGGAGAGATCATGCTGTTTCCCTCCTATCCAGCCCATGATAAAAGCTCTGAGGAAATAATGTTTAAAATCAATTAACTAAGATGGCCAGAATCAATTTAACAAGCACTGGCTAATGTTTTACTAAAGCAAACTCTCTTTTCTTTAAACATGATTAATATCATTTACGGTTCTTATTTGTGTTCTCAGTTCTAAAGTGTGTGACCAATCTGTGCTGAAAGGGTCTTGTGAACACATATGAGGTTGACAGAGGCTCAGAAATTTAACGTGACTGCAGTTCCCTTTATTTAATATTTTAAGGGAACACCCAATTTGAATCTATAGCCTTACAAAGTCTAACAACAAGAAAACAAGCAAATACTCCCTGCCACAAAAAAAACCCTTAAAGTCAACAACTCTCCATGATTAATGCAGTTCTAGGCAAATTGTATTCCAAGATGACATTTGCTGGTGTTGATAGAATCATAAAATCAATGAATTTTGAGTGAAAAGGGGCTAACTATTAAAGCCTATTATTTCTAAACTACTTAAACAGTGTTTTTCCCTGATAGCAACCCATTTGCCCAAATATTTTAAAAATGCATCGTCATGGAATTACTGAGAGAATTGGTTGCTCTTCTAGACACCCAGGTTTGACTCCCAGCATCTACATAGTGGTTCACAACTGTCTGTAACTCCAGTTCCAGTAGCCCCCAGAAGGAAGGCTGTATTCATGCTAACAGCTGGTGTACAGATATATATGCAAGAAAAATACCCATGCACGTTAAGAAGAAAATAAAACATTTTAAAAAAATAAATAAAGATGTCTCTGCCGTGAGAGCATGAAGGGGTTGAGTTAGGCCGGCTGGGTTCTCTTCCATTCTATCTACCTTCCAAGGCTGGGATCCACAGTTTGTAAACCAAGCAGCTGTCTGCAACCTTCACATGGTAGAGAAATGATACCTAATGCATCTTTATATCTTAGCCTCCTTTACACAACATGTGAACTCTCTAAATATATAATGAACTCTTTCTCTGTGATCTGTTCTGGCCTTTAGCTGCAAATGTGTTCATTGGTTGTTTTCTACCACAGAATTTTACTGGTTTTCACTTTCATTTGATTTTCACAAGGTACTACCACAGAGAGTCAAATCTAGCCATGGATACGTGGATTTCCTTTTAAAGAAGGGTAAATGATCTCTATTGATGGTAAATAGTGGTGCTTTCAGTATCTTTCTCTGCTTGCAAAATCAAAGCTTTGAGTATTCTTTAGATGAAGTTGCATGTAATTTAATTTAATTCAGCTTCCAATCCTTCCCAATGTTGGTTTCCTTGTGCACATGAGGAACCCAAGTTTCCCAGGGAAGACCCTGCCCATTCTACAGTGCTAGGATCCCGTGGTGGGGAGTTGATTCTACTGGTCTCTAGTCCCATACCTTTTCTATGGCATCATGCTATCTCATGTTCTCAGATAAATGAATACAGAGGGAACAGTGATGTTGATCACAGCAGCACTGTCTTAGTTATGGTTTTTAATTGCTATGAAAAGACAACATGACCATAGCAATTCTTATAAAGAAAACATATAATTGGGAAGGCTCACTCACAGTACTAGATTCAGTCATTATCATCATGATGGCAGCATGCCAGCATTCAGGAAGACATGGTGCTGGAACGGAGAGGCCTACATCTTTCAGGCAACAAAAAGTCAACTGACTATCACACTGAATGAAGCTTGAGAAAAAAAAAAACCTCAAAGCCCACCCCCGCAGTGACATACTTCCTCTATCAAGACCAGAATTACTCCAACAAGTCCATACTGCCTAATAGTGCCACTCCATTGGGTGACCATTGTCGTGAGCTCCATGTTGAGGAATCATCTGTCAGGGTCTCACGTTGGCCTGATATCTGTTGGGGTCTAGCCTCAATGGGTTCATACATTCCGTGGTAGGGATGTGTGGATTAGAAATGTCATGCAGACAAACAGAGATACAAAAGAAATAAACAGAGACATAGAGTCAGGAGGGCAACCCAGTGAACACTGAATTCACCCACATTTATTTTCCATATGCTTTTTGTACCCAACTCCAAAAGAGGAGGGGGAGGCAAAAGACTTCTTTGCCAAGATACAAAAATACAAAGAGCAAACAAGCCAGTACCTCTTCAATACCTGAATCGTGGAGTAACTATATCCTGAGTTAAGTATTCTGTTGTTTAGGCAGGACATGCAGCAACTACACCTTAGGTCAAGATTCCTGTAGGCAACCACTCCTTTGATCAAACCTTGAAAGAACAAGAATAGACCTGAATTCTCTGACCTTTGGTAAATGTAGAAAGGATCCACATCCACGGGCTCCAACAGACCATTTTCTTTCAAATCACCACAAGAACCTTCATGTGTACATGAGATCTTGAAGCATGACTATTACTGTGTATTTCTTTTTGAAGTAAGCTTCATATATTATAATATTTACTAGAACTGTGACCTCATATCAACTGTGTGGTTTAGGGAGACTTTTCAGTAACTCCTGAACCTTCATCAATACCAGATGTCAGTGTTCCTTAATCTGCCACACCTCATGTACACATTACAGTGATCTTAATACAAATTTTTATCAAACCAGGTAACTAGTATTTTCTCTAGAATTTTAAAGTAAAGTCAAAGTAGTGTAAGTCCAGAAACAGAAGAGGAAAACTGCTGTGATGTGAAGAAGTTGCCTTGAACTTTGTTTTTTTTTTTCCATACATTGTTTTGTTTTATTTTTTCCATTCAAGAACATAATTAAAGATAAAAAAAAATTTTTTTTTTCCTTTCTTCCCCTTCTCCCGGTCCCCTCCCACTACCCCCCACCCCTCCTCCCTCCCCCTTCTTCCTTGAAAGAGGGCATGGTGCCCTGCCCTGTTGGAAGTCCAAGGCCCACCCCCATCCC
>PVIU01011214.1:0-65883 GCA_004026605.1 Ondatra zibethicus
TATACATACATACACAACACAAAAAGTTGGCAATCAGAATGCTACTTTTGAATACTTGAAGTAGATGTACTGAAAACATGGGGAAAATGTGAAAAATCTGAAAGGGTTTGATCAAACTTAGAATACTTGCCTTGCTACTTGTAAGATCTGGGTTCAAAGCCTAACACAGCACCTGCTTCCCCCAAATTAAACAAAGAACAAACATTTGTTTCTCTAGATATGAGCTGTCCTGAACACAGCAACCAGCTAGAGATATAGATGATTAGAAAGAACTCTAGCCATTTTATGATGCTCATACTTCTATCCTTTTGAAGCAGGTGCTAAAATAAAAGTATTATTTGGTAAATATTTGGCCTCAACATGGTGCAGGCAGAAAAACTGATGGTAACTCCAAACAAGGAGGCAAACTGGTGACTAAAGCTATGTAGAACAGGTTATTTCATGTGTCTTAAATCAGCCTAGCTGGTAATTGCCTGCCCTTTCTTTCTCTCTCTCTCTCTCTCTCTCTCTCTCTCTCTCTCTCTGCTTTTTGAGGCAGGGCTTCTCTGTGTAACAGCTCTGGCTGTCCTGGAACTAGCTCTTGTAGACTAGGCTGGCCTCAAACTCATAGAGACCCTCCTGTCTCTGCCTCCTGAGTGCTGGGATTAAAGGTAAATGCCACTGCCTGGCGATGCCTTAGATATTTTTGTAACACCTTAAAGTCACAGTGAATGATTTATTAAAAATAAAGACTGTTAAGATTTGAGTGTGGAATGTCCCCACAGGCTTATGTCTTTCAATATGTGATCACCAGCTGACAGAAGAAGGGTCACTGGGGCTCAGGTCTTGAAGTTTACAGTTCAACTCCAACTTGCTTGTCCACTGAGATGTGAGTAAGCAGCTACTCCATGTTTTTGTCACGATGGAGGTGTCCACTTGCCAAGGCTTCCTACCATGATGAAGTATGCTCTCTCAAGCTATGAGCCTAAATAAATCTCTCCTTTCTTAAATTTTGGTCACAGCAATGAGAAACAAAAGTGATAAAAAGGTTAACGAGGTAGGCATTGCTGCACACCTACATACAATCAAAGAACTTTGCCAGGCAACAGGCTGTTCCATGCCTGTGGAAAACACTTATTATCTTACTTATCAAGAATCCCAGCAGTCTCTCCAAGGCCAAATCAAGAAACATATCAGTGATCTAAAAGAATTGAATACGGATATTTTGAAAAACCAGCCCTTGGTCCCAAAACAAGATTTAGTGTTATATAAGGGAGCGTGGTATGGTATACATGGTTTTTCCCCTAGTTCATGACTAGAGGTCCTAAAAACTCTTGGCACTTTTCTCAATGAAAAGACTATCTTTTTCTTTTGTACTGTATTAACTACCAAACATGGTGTAGGAGGGTCCTTCTGTATTTGGGTTGCTTTCATTGGTTAATAAAGAAACTGCCTTGGCCTTTTGATAGGGCAGGACTTAGATAGACAGGGAAAAGAGAACAGGATACTGGGAAGGGGAGAGAGTGAGAGAGAGCCGCCCACCATGAAACACCCAGATCAGACACGCTGAATCTTTCCTGGTAAGCCACGACTCGTGGTGACACACAGATTATTAGAAATGGGTTAAACAAATATGTGAGAGTTAGCCAATAAGAGGCTAGAGCTAATTACAGTTTCCGTGTAATTATTTCGGGTACGCACGGGGAGGCGGGCGGGACAGAACAAGGGGCCCTGCGCCAGGAACGCAGCCCGGGCCCCTTGTGCAACACAAACATATCATTGCTATGTTTGATTATCTGACAAAAAGATGGGGATTTTTGGTTCATGGTTTGAGATGATGCAGTCCATCATATCAAATGAAGGCAAAGTGGCAGAAACTAGCAGTTCAGCAGATTACATCCACAGTCAGCAAGCAGAGAAAAATGAATGCTGACACTCATCTGGCTTCATCCTTTCCCTCTTTTATTCAGTATATGATCTCACATTCAGAGTGGATCTTCCCTTCCCAGAGGTTTTTGAAAAGGTGTGTGTCTCTTAGGTGATTCCGAATCTAGGCAAGCTGGCAATAAAGAAAAATTAACCTCTACACATGCCAAGCTTCTTTCAACCTTACCTGAGTTTATGATTACTAAGAAGGTGGGCCTTCAGACAGCTTCAGGGTAGGGTTGGTTGTCAGGAAACCTATACATGGGATTTAAGAGTTGCCCCTTAACCCCTTTACCTAAGTGGAAAGGAGAGGAACTAACTGATGGCACATGGAGTTTGTGAATAGGTGAAGACAAGGAGGTAGCTACAAGATGTGCACAGAAGCTCTGCATGCCATCCCATATATGGCCTGCTCTCCCTTCCATTTGCCTGTCCCTGAATTGCATCCTTTAAAGTAAACCAGCAAATTTAAGAAACATGTTTTCCAATGTTCTGAGTCACTCTAGCCAATTAATGAATTCAGTGGAAAGGGTAATAGGAACCTCAGAATCTGCAGCCAAGTTGAAGAAAAATATGGGTGTGATGTGGGAGTCCTCTCTGTATGCCGTGAATACCATTGGTTAATAAAGAATCTGTCTTGGGCCTGGCAGGGTAGAATAGAGGTAGGTAGGGAAAACTAAACTGAATGTTGGGAGAAAGAAGGCAGAGTCAGTGAAACCCACGTAGTCACCAGAGGGGAAAGACGTGAGCTGTCAGCTGGAACCTTGCCAGTAGGCCACGAACCTCATGGTAAAATATAAAAGAATAGAAATAGGTTAATTTAATATGTAAGAGCTTGCTAGGAATATGCTACAGTGATTGGGCAAGCAGTGATTTTAATACAGTTTCCATGTGGTTATTTTGGGAGTCTGGGCAGCCGGGAAACTAACAAGTGGCCCCCTACAACAATGGGTAGTCGTGTATTTGTTAGTGGCAGCTGAAGTAGAGCAATGTTGCGGGGCTGAGCTCCTTATACCTTGCAGGAATCTGATGGTAACTCCAGGCAGTGTCACAACTGAAAGAATCGAGATATTTGCTGCACCACGTATAAAAAAGAAGCTCAAAAATGTACGTAAGGCTGTGAGAACAGTTGCTACAGAAAGGTGGTGGTGTTAACTCTAGGCCATAATGTGCAAAATTGTGTACAAATGCTCTTGGAGATGGCCAATTGCAAAATGTTTTCACTTTTTTATAAAACTGACTAAAAATATTTATTTTAAAAAATCTAACTACAGCTGGGCATGCTGGTGTACCCTTTTAATCCCAGCACTCAGGAGACAGAGGAAGATCTCTCTGACTCTGAGGCCAGCTTGGTCTACATAGCAAATTCCAGGTCACTCAGGACTATATAACTCTAAAAACATGATCCCATCCCCAAGAGCAGAGGAGAAATTACATCTCATTAATTTTTTACTATACAAGCAAATAACACCCCCCATACACACAGACATGAAAAGGAAAAGAAAGTCTAACCACATGATGGCTCAGTAGAGAGTGATTACTGCTCTTCCAGAGGACCCAGGTTTGATTCCCAGTCCCCACATAAAGGCTCATAATCACCTGTAACTCACAGGGGATCCTATGCTTCTTTTTGCCTCCATGGGCATTGGGCATACACATGATACACAGACATACAGACAATACACTCATACACATAAAATAAAACAGTAAAGATTTTTAAAAATCTAACTACTTCTCTCTCTTTTTGGCACATGGATATTCATTGAAGCATTATTTCTAACAGCCGAAGTGTTATCATTTGTTAGTTGAACCAATATTTCTCCTTGTTCATTAAAAAGAACTCACATTTTCTTCATAGTTGTTGATTTCCAAGACATACTCAGGGTCACAACAACAACTGAACACTCAATGAAAGGTAGGAGATGTTATACAGGGCAATGTATAACTTAAACTTAAAACAGGGTTTGCTTATAGGAACCATAATGTTAGGAACTCACGGCAATGTGATAGAAATAAAAATTTTTAGGCTCTCTTCCAAACTTAAGATATCTTGAGTTTGAGTTTTAACAACATGTACAGGTAGTTTTATGCACACCAAAGTTCATAGAGTACTGCTTGGGAGACTTCTAAGAATTACTTTCTTCTTGTTTATAACGAAACCACTTTCTGGGCAGAAAAATATTTTGTCCTCCATTTCCTGCATTAAGTATAGTTAGCCATGAGTAGAGATGAGGCAATCATTCTGCAACCATATGGCGACATGGATATGCTACAAAGTCAATAGAGAACTGAGGCCAAGATATAAGGAGGCAAAATATAGTATCTAAATCCTACATATTCCTAAGGCAGTTAACTACTTGCATCTGCTTTTAGGAGATAACTAATTCTTCACTGCCTCAATCAGTAGTTGAGTTTAGTTTACTATGACTGCTTACTATGGAGTATATCCTAAATGGTACACTCCTATTGATGGAAATGAATAGAGCAGCAGTTCTGGTGGAGCACATTAAACTGGTACCAAGATTTGACAGTGATCTAAAGGATATCAGAAGTGGGCCAGAGAGATGGCTCAGCAAGTAAGGGTTTACCATCAAGCCTGATGACCTGAGTAGGATCCCAGAATCCACATTATGGAAGGAGAGAACTGACTCCTACAAGCTGTTTTCTGACCTCCAAATGTGAAACAGGATGTGCACACACATTTCACAAAGATATGAACATATGTATTCACACACACGGGCATATACAGTTTTTTAAAAAGTCTAGTAGAGAAAAACCACATTTTAAGTTTAAAAAATAACTGTCAGATATGTTTAGTTATCTGAAAAAAAATGTTCTTTATAAGCACAAATGCAGAATTTCCTTAAATGAAGGGTGGCTATTTATTTTATTAAATAATAATTTAATTATATAATTAGATAATAAATAGAATATTTTATTAAATAAAGGGTGCCCTCATTTACAAAATTTAATTTACTAAAATTTTATTTTACTAATTTGCTGAAAATTTATTTAATGATGTTAATTTAAAAAAGAGAAGGAAAAGAGAGATGCACAGCTTTGTTTATGGGAAACATAAGAAATAAAATCTTGGGGGCTAGAGAAGTTAAAAACACTTATTAAGCAGTCTACATGCTCTTCCAGAGAACCCAGGTTGATTCCTAGCACCCACACCAGGCAGCTCACAACTGCCTCTAACTCTGGTTCCTGCAAGTATTTGGTGCACATAAACTTTTAAAGGCATGTAGACATTGTGGTGGTTTGAATAAGAATGGCTCCCACAGGCTCATATATTTGAATGCTTGTTCATCAAGTGGCACTACTTGAAAGAGATTAGAAGGTGTGTCCTTGTTGGAGTAAGTATGTCACTGGGGGTGGGCTCTGAGGTTTCAAGGACCAAAACCAGGCCCAGGGTTACTCTCTTCCTGCTGCCTGCAGATCTGCATGTAGAACTCTCAGCTACTTCTCCTGCATCATATCTGTCTGTGAGCTACTATGCCTCCTGCCATGATGAATATGGACTCTGAAACTGTAGGCAGGCCCCCAACTAAATGTTTCTTTTTCAAGAGTTGCCATGGTCATGGATTTAACACACACATAAATTTAAAAAAAAAAGATAAAATATTGGTAAATACATAACATAAAACAGTATACAACTGTTTAAAAAAAGTAAGTTTGTCAGTAGTAATCTTAATGAAAAAACAAAACAAAAACAACCCAAGGGGGTCAGTAAAATGTTTCAGTAAGCAGGCTTCTGAATTTTTAAAGGTAAAATACAAATATAAATGTATGTGTATATAAAATATCTGGGAGACACAAAAACTGGTTTAAAAATGTGCTCCCTGCAGCCAAGGATAAAAACTGGCAGCTGAGAATCAGAGATTAAAGCGAGGTGTCATTTCTGAACTGTTTCAACATTTTGGTATTTCTACTCAAAACAAGGTCATAAGTGAAAAAAAATTAATAAACAGTATGACAGCTAAGTAGATAAAGGTGCTTGGCAGTAAGTCTGCACCAAGTCCTGCAAGCTGTCTTCTGACCTCCAGATTCACATGCCCTATTCAAGACTACTTATACTAAAAAGTAATTTAAGAAAAAAATTCAAATCTGAGGTCTGGAGAGATACAGTAGCAGTTAAGAGCACTTGCTGCTTTCCCAGGGCCCCAAGTTTAGACCGAGCACCTACATTAGTTGACTCACAACTACCTATAACTCCAGCTCCAGAGGATCAGACTCTACACATACCCATACATATATAGCATATGCTCACAGACACATAGACATATACATTAAATTTCAAAATCACTTTTGGGACTGGGGATGTAGAGCAGCTGATAAAAGTTCATGCCTAACATGCACAAGGCCCTGGGTCAATCCCTAGCACCACATAAACCAGGTGTGGTGGTGCAGGCCTATAATCCCACACTAGGGTAGAGGCAGGAGGTCAGAATTTCAAAGTCATCTTCTACTACAAGGGAGCTTGAGCCCAGCCAGGAATACATGAGATCCTGCCTTTAAAAAATTCAAAACAAAACCCCACAAGCAAACAAAAGGCTGGAGAAATAGCTCAACAGTTAAGAGCATCTGTTGCTCTTACAAAGGACTTGGGTTTGGTTCCTAACACTCACATGGTGGTTCATGAAAATCTGTTACTTCAGTTCCAGGGAAGCTGATGCCCTCTTCTGACCTCTGTGGAGGCTGGGCATATGGTTTACATACATACTTACATGCAGGTAAAGACTCCTATACATGAAATAAATGCATAAAAATTTTAGACAAAACCACTTTAGGAATTACATTATGCATTAGAAAGTTTTGTCAAGTAGATCCTTAAAGACTATTGCCTGAATATTATTATCTGGCATAGGGGTCTTGCCAATGAAAGATTCTGGATGGTTGCTAACTTGAACTGCCACAGGATCACTCTCATAAACTGCCATTACAAAGAAGAATCTAAAAAGAAGAGAATAAACTTTGGTAACCTTAATCTCCCTGCAAAATCATGTCGCCAGGTAAATGCTCAATTACTTCCTGTTCCCCCCACAATGTCTGAGAAAGGAAAGTTCAACTTACAACAGTCTTCCCTGGGCTTTCTGAATTCCGATGCATTATGATAGTACTAGCCTGAGTCTACAAACTAGTTCTGGCCTCAATCTGCTACTGCATTTCTACTAGAACATAAACTCTAATAAGGTACAAATTTTTATTCATTATATCTTAAATACCTAGAACAGAAGCACCAAATATTTGAGTACTCAACAGTACCTTTAAATAAACAAATGAAGAAAAAGTAATCTTACACAAAGGCTTATGTGAAGCTGGATCGAGTCACCTCTGACTACTTTGCTTATCTATACAAGCTTATCTGGCCAAGGAAGCCCCATATTCTGGATACTTCTAATTGAGAATGGATAGGAAGAACACAAAAGGCTATCATAAGGCCCTTTGACAGACCAAAGTGTCATTCTGGCCTATATCCTAGGAAGGAAGAGCTGCTGACAGCCACTGTCTCCTACCCAATCACCAGTTCCCTTACTTTTCATAGTAATTGCCAAGTCAATATAAAACCTTAAGGTATGAAACATTTAGGAACCAAGAGCCACTAGTTGAGAATCTCATAAAGATTTCTTCAAATAAAAACTTCCAACATTACTTAAACTGAACAAATTAATCAAGGTAATGGTCAATAATATTATTTAAACAAGTAGATGTTTATCTAGGGCTGGGGGTGTGATAACAATTTTTCCATTTGATGCCAGGTACCACAGTGGGGGGTAGGAGAGGTATATTTGTCCAGAGTAGCAGATTTCTAGCTAAATATCCAACTTCATCAGGGCTTAGAAAGTGATTGTTTTTAGAAAGACTCCCACTCCTGTCAGACTTTAACCTTTACAGTCTCACTAAAATCATTTCTGACCATGCTTCTAACCCTTTTCCACAAATGGTTAATTCTCAGTATTAAATACAGTGGCTTACTTCCTACTCCTTGACACACTCCACTCACTGGCTTCGGGGAGCCTCTGTAACTCTGTTTTAATCTACCTCTTTGTGTTTCCGCCTCCTCTATCTGACCTGTAAACATTAGTAATTAAGTTCTTCAGCTACTTCTTTCATCTCTATTCACCCTCTGGCATCTAATCCTTGCTTTATCCTTCTGGGTCAACAATATCCTTAGGTATGCCTTCAGCAGACCTTTCCTTCCTAAATCCTGGATGCCTGTTCAGCATCACTAAACCCCAAGTCATCTCTATGGATGTCTAAAACTGAGCTCCTGTTTCCCTCTCCCAATGACTTTCTCTTCCAGTCTTTCCCATCTGAGTGTACAGTAAGGGCATTTACTAAGAATGTAGTGCAAAGCCCTCATAACGGACCTTGCCTCTTTACTTCTGTTCCAAAGCACACACCCAATCTATGCACTTAAACTGCTGAGTGTGCTTAGAAAAGCACATCCCAAATCAAACTACACATCACAATCTCTGCTACCTTCTAGCCCAAACAGTTTTGTTTGCAACAACCTCCTCACTGGTAATTCTGCTTTTGGCCTTGTCCCAGCTACTAGTTTATAAAGCAAAATAGTTCACTACCACCTAAGCTTACTTTTGTTGTAGTTGCTGTTTTGAAATGGGGTCTTTCTCTGTAGCTCAGACTGGTCTTGAACTAACTATGTAGCAGAGGGTGGCTATGAACTCACAGCAATCTTTCCCATGAGCCTCCAGAGTGCTGGGACTACAGGCACAAGGAATCATGCCCGAATTTCTGGACTCCACGTTTTCTTCTTAATATCATACTCAACAAATACACTTTAATAGAGTAATGGAGTAAGGGGAGACAGAGGCAGACAGATTTCTGTGTGTTCAAGACCAGCCTGGTTGACATAATGAATCTGATGCCAGTCATGGCTACAAAGTAAAACTTTGCCTCAAAATAAATACAATAAGATTTAAAAAATCAAAATAGAGTAATGAGTTGGAGATATGGGTCAGAGCACTTGATGCTTTTCCAGAGGGTACAAGTTCAGTTCCTAGCATTCACATATGGTGTGCAATCATCTATAATTCCAGCTCCAGGGAATCTGATACTCTCTGCAGGCACTGCACACATGCACTAAACAGGCATATACACAGACAAAACATCCATATACATAAATTAAAAAAAACAGTAAAAACTTAGAGTATAATGATTGGGCATGGTGGCAGAAGCCTTTAATCCCAGCACACAGGGAGGCAGAGGCAGGTAGAATTCAGTGATTTTGAGGCCAGTCTGGACTGCATAGTGAGTTTCAGGTAACTGTAATTGCACGGTGAGAACCTGTGTCAAAAAATAATAAGGGGCTGGAGAAATGGTTCAATGGTTTTTTATAAGAGCACTGGTCGCTCTTCCAGAATTAAACCAAGAATTTAATTTCTGGTTTAATTCCCAGCACACACATGGTACCTTACAACTGTCTGTAACTCCAGTTTCAGGGAATCTGACACCCTTGCACACAATACATGCAGGGAAAACACCGGTGAACACAAAATAAAAGTAAATTAAAAAATAACAAAATAAAAATAAAGTACACTGAATAGTATTCAGTAAAAACTTGGGACACCCCTTTCCATCTGTGGGGTCCTAGGATTGCCCAACTCAGCCTGCTTCGGGGCTGAGGCTCTGGGGACAAAGTGATGAGTGCAAGGCTGCAGGGGTTTCTTTGTTCCACGGAGCCGGCATCTACCAAGCCCACCCATTTGTCTGCGAGGTCCTTGGCCAGCAAGTGGCCTTGATCCAGTACCAGTAGATCCATCCGGAGGGGTAAATGTGTGCCCGCCCAGGCGGCCAGACGCCACGGGAAGGGAATACAGGTGTCCTCCAAACCCCTAAACTTTCTGGCCATTCAGCAGAGCTTCTCCCTGACTACTGGCTTTTCTATTTATCCTACCCCAGCTTGCCCCCAAGCACCCTTTTCCATCTGTGGGGTCCTAGGATCCCCCAACTCAGCCTACTTTGGGGCTGAGGCTGTGGGGACACAGTAGTGAGTACAAGGCTGCAGGGGTTTCTTTGTTCCATGGAGCCAGCATCTACCAAGCCCACCCATTTGTCTGCAAGGTCCTTGGTCAGCAAGTGGCCATGATCCAATACCAGCGGATCCATCCAGAGGGGGTCCGCGCAAGGTCCTTGGCCAGCAAGTAGCCATGATCCAATACCAGCGGATCCATCCAGAGGGGGTCCTTAGATCCAACACCACAGCCTACTTCAGGGAGGAGGGGATCTGAGAGCCAACTCCAGTGCTGAGGGGACCTAAGAGAGGGCAGAACAAGAAAAATCCCAAGTACACAGTTAGCCACAGCAAAAACTGGACAAAGCCGCCAAGACTCTCCTGACAGCATTCGAAGGAAGAGATGGGCAGGTACCAATGCAAGAATTCTTCCAACAACCTGAAAAGCAACATGATATCACCAGAATCCAGTGAACATGAAACAGGAAGATTTGAACAACCTAATCCAGAAGAAGTTGAAGAAATCAACTTTAAATGTTAGATTATGAAAGTGATAGAGACCAATAAAGAGGATGTGAAAAATTTCTTTAAAGAAATGGATAGGAAGACTAACAAAAAGTTAGAAGAAATAAATAAATCCTTCAAAGATACCCTAGAAAAACAAGGAAAAGCAATCAAACAGGTAATGGAAACAGCTCAAGACTTGAAAACTGAAATGGAGGCAATGAAGAAAACACAAGCCAAAGGATGGCTGGCTATGGAAAATCTGGGTAAACGAACAGGAACTACAGATACAAGTATAACCAACAGAATACAAGAGATAGAAGAAAGAATCTCAGACGCTGAAGATACGATAGAGAAAATGAACTCATTGATCAAAGAAAACAACAAATCCAACAAATTCTTAACACAAAACATTCAGGAAATCTGGGACACCATGAAAAGACCAACCTAAGAACAACAGGGGTAGAAGAAGGAAAAGAAATCCAGCTCAAAGGAGGCCCAGAAAATATATTCAACAAAATTATAGAAGAAAACTTTCCAAGCCTAAAGATGGATATTCCTATGAAGGTACAATAAGCATACAGAACGCCGAATAGACTGGATCAAAAAAAAAATCCCCTCACCATCAAATAATCAAAACACAAAACATACAGAATAAAGAAAGAATATTAAGAGCTGCAAAGGAAAAAGGTCAAGTAACATATGAAGTTAAACCTATCAGAATTACACCTGACTTTTTTTTATGTAAACCATGAAAACCAGAAAGTCTTGGATAGATGTGCTGCAGACACTAAGAGACCATGGATGCCAGCCCAGACTACTATACCCAGCAAAGCTTTCTTTCACCATCGATGGAGAAAACAAGATATTCCAGGATAAAAACAAATTTAAGCAATATGTAGCCACAAACCCAGCCTTACAAAAAGTACTAGAAGGAAAACCACAACTAAAGAAAGCAAACAACACTCATAATAACACAGACATCTAACAACCCTCCACCAGCACAACTCAAAGAAGAAAAACACACAAACTCTACCACCAAAAAAAAATAACCGGAGTTAACAACCACTGGTCATTAATATCACTTAATATCAATGGACTCAACTCAAATATTAAAAGACACAGGTTAAGAGAATGGATATGAAAACAGGATCCAACATTCTGCTGTTTATAAGAAACACACCTCAACCATAAAGACAGACATTATCTCAGAGTAAAGGGTTGGGAAAAGGTTTTTCAATCAAACGGCCCTAAGAAACAAGTGGGTGTGGCTATACTAATATCTAACAAAATAGACTTCAAACTAAAATCAGTGAGAAGAAATGGAGATGGACACTTTATACTCATAACAGGAATAATTCACCAGGATGAAGTCTCAATCCTGAATATATATGCCCCTAATATAAAAGCACCCACATACGTAAAAGAAACATTACTAGAACTCAAAGCACACATCAAACCCCACACACTAATAGGAGATTTCAACACTCCTCTCTCACCAAAGGACAGGTCAACCAGACAGAAACTTAACAGAGAAATACAAGAACTAAAAGATGTAATGAATCAAATGGACTTAATAGACATCTATAGAACATTCCACCCAAACAGGAAAGAATATACCTTCTTCTCAGTATCTCATGGAACCTGCTCAAAAATTGATCACATACTCGGAAACAAAGCAAACATCCACAGACAAAAAAATTGGAGTAACCATTTGTGTCTTATCAGACTACCATGGAGTAAAGTTAGAATTTAACAATTCCATGCCAAGAAAGCCTACAAACTCATGGAAACTCAACAGTCAACTACTGAACCACTCCTGAGTCAAGGAAGAAATAAAGAAAGAAATTAAAGTATTCCTTGAATTCAACGAAAATAAAGACACAACATACCCAAACCTGTGAGACACTATGAAAGCAGTTCTAAGAGGAATGTTCACAACACTTACTGCCCACATAAAGAAAACGGAGAAAGCACACAATAGTGACTTAACAGCACACCTGAAAGATAGAAAAAAAAGAAGCAGACACACCCAGGAGGAGAAAACTGGAAATAATGAAACTGAGGGGTGAAATCAACAAAATATAAACACAGAAAACAATCCAAAGAATCAATGAAACAAAGAGCTGGTTCCTTGAGAAAAATCAACAAGATTGACAAACCCCTATCCAAACTAATCAAAAGGCAGAGAGAGAATACTCAAATTAACAAGATCAGAAATAAAAAGGGGGACATAACAACAGACACTGAGGAAATTCAGAGAATCATTAGGTCTTATGACAAAAGCCTGTATGCCACAAAATCGGAAAATGTAAAAGAAATGAACATTTTTTAGATAAATACCATATACCAAAATTAAATCAAGACCAGGTGAACAATATAGACCTATAAGTCACGAGGAAAAAGAAGCTGTCATCAAAAACCCCCCAACCAAAAAAAAAGCCCAGGACCAGATAGTTTTAATGCAGAATTCTATCAGAACTTCCAAGAAGAGCTAAGACCTATACTCCTTAGTGTGTTTCACATAACAGAAACAGAAGAGTCACTGCCAAACTCCTTTTATGAAGCTACAGTTACCCTGATAACAAAACCACACAAAGACGCAACCAAGAAAGAGAATTTCAGACCAATCTCACTCATGAACATCGATGCAAAAATTCTTAATAAAGTACTGGCAAACCGAATCCAAGAACACATTAAAAAAATCATCCATTATGATCAAGTAGGCTTCATCCCAGAGATGCAGGGCTGGTTCAACATACGAAAATCTATCAATGTAATCCATCATATAAATAAACTGAAAAAAAAATCATATGATCATTTCATTAGATGCTGAAAAAGCATTTGACAAAATTCAACACCCCTTTATAATAAAGGTCTTGGAGAGATTAGGGATACAGGATCATATCTAAATATAATAAAAGCAAGATACAGCAAGCTGACAACTAACATCAAATTAAATGGAGAGAAATTCAAAGTGATTCCACTAAAATCAGAAACAAGACAAGGCTGTCCAATATCTCCATATCTCTTCAATATAGTGCTTGAAGTTCTAGCAAAGCTATAAGACAACATAAGGCGATCAAGGGGATTCGAATTGGAAAGAAGTCAAACTTTCATTATTTGCAGATGATATATCGTAGATAAGTGACCCCAAAAACTCTACCAAAGAACTCCTCCTACAGCTGATAAATACCTTCAGTGATGTGACAGTATACAAGATCAAATCAAAAAATCAGTAGCTCTCCTATACACAAAGGATAAAGAAACAGAGAGGGAAATCAGAGAAACATCACCTTTCACAATAGCCACAAATAGCATAAAGTATCTTGGGGTAACACTAACCAAGGAAGTGAAAGATCTATTTGACAAGAACTTTAAGGCCTTGAAGAAAGAAATTGAAGAGGATACCAGAAAATGGAAGGATCTCCCATGCTCCTGGATTGGTAGGATCAATATAGTAAAAATGGCAGGTCTACCAAAGGCAATCTATAGATTCAATGCAATCCCTATCAAAATTCCAACAAAATTCTTCATAGACCTTGAGAGAACAATTACTTTATATGGAAAAACAAAAAGCCCAGGATAGCCAAAGCAATCCTATATACAATAAAGGAACTTCCGGAGGCATTACCATCCCTGACTTCAAACTCTATTACAGAGCTACAGTAATGAAAACAGCTTGGTAGTGGCATAAAAACAGAGACGTTGACCAATGGAATCTAATCGAGACCAGAATATTAATCCACAAACCTATGAACACCTCATATTTGACAAAGAAGCTAAAATTATACAATGGAAGAAAGAAAACATATTTAACAAATGGTGCTGGCATAACTGGATGTCAACCTGTAGGAGAATGAAAATAGATCCTTATCTATCACCATGCACAAAAATCAAGTCCAAATGGATTAAAGACCTCAATATAAATGTGACCACACTGAACCTGATAGAAGAGAAAGTGGGAAGTAGCCTGCAATACATGGGCACAGGAGACCACTTCCTATGTAAAACCCCAATGACACAGACAATAATAGCAACAATGAATAAATGGGACCTCCTGAAACAGAGAAGCTTCTGTAAAGCAAAGGACACAGTCATTAAGACAAAAAGGCATCCTACTGAATGGGAGATCTTCACCAATCCTACATCAGACAAAGGTCTGATCTCCAAACTATATAAACAACTCAAGAAACTAGACATTAAAATTCTAAATTACCCAATTAAAAAATGGGGTAATGATCTGAACAGAGAATTCTCAACAGAAGAAGTTCAAATGGCCAAAAGATACTTAAGGTCATGTTCAACTTCCTCAGCGATCAGGGAAATGCAAATCAAAACAACTCTGAGATACCATCTTACACCTGTCAGAATGGCTAAAATCAAAAACACCAATGACAGCCTATGCTGGAGAGGATGTGGAGTAAGGGGAACACTCATCCATTGCTGGTGGGAATGCAAACTTTGGAAATCAGCATGTCGGTTTTTTCAGGAAATTGGGAATCAACCTACCTCAGGATCCAGCAATACCACTCTTGGGAATATACCCAAGAGATGCCCAATCATACTACAAAAGCATTTGTGCAACTATGTTCATAGCAGCATTATTTGTAATAGCCAGAACCTGGAAACAACCTAGGTGCCTCTCAATGGAAGAATGGATCAAGAAAGTGTGGAATATATACACATTAGAGTACTACACAGCGGTAAAAAACAATGACATGTTGAATTTTGCATGCAAATGGATGGAAATAGAAAACACTATCCTGAGTGAAATAACTCAGACCCAAAAAGATGAATATGGTATGTAGTCTCATTAGTGGACTCTAGCCATAAACAAAGGACATTAAGCCTATAGTTCACAAGCCTAGAGAAGCCAAATAGCAAGTTGAACCCAAAGAAATACATATATAGGGGGCTGGAGAGATGACTCAGTGGTTAAGAGCACCGCCTGCTCATCTAAAGGTTCTGAGTTCAATTACCAGCAACCACATGGTGGTTTACAAACATCTGTAATGAGATCTGGTGCCCTTTTCTGGCCTGCAGGCATGCATGTAGGCAAAATACTGTATCTACAATAAATAAATAAATCAAAAAAGAAAAAAGAGAAATATATATAGATCCTTCTGGAAATCGGAAGCAAACAAGATCGCCAGGCAAAAGTTGGGAGCATGGGGGTGAGGGTAGGGGTGGGACTGTGGTTGGGGGAAAGGGAGAGGGGGAAGGAGAAGGGAGAAGGAAGGACTGGGGAGAGCTTGGGGGAGTGGGAGGGTGGAGACGGAGGTAGGGCAGATATTGGAGCAGGGAAAAAGATATACATTAAAGGATCCATTTTAGGGTTGGCAAGAGACTTTGCTCTAGAAGGGATTCCAGGTGTCCATGGGGATGTCTCCAGCTAGTTCCTTGGGCAGCAGAGGAGAGGGTGCCTGAACTGGCCTTTTCCCATAGTCACACTGATGAATATCTTGAATATCACCATAGAAATTTTGACCAATGGATGGAGATAGAGACAGAGACCCACATCCACATCGGAGCACTGGACTGAGCTCCCAAGGTCCAGTTGAAGAGCAGAAGGAGAGAGACAGGACCACGAGGGGTTGGTCCACACACTCGTGAACCAACGTGTTCTAATGGGAGCTTACCAAATCCAGCAGGACCGGGACTGAAGGAGAGCATGTGATCAAACTGGACTCTGAATGTGGCTGCCAATGGGGGTGGACTGAGAAGCCATTGATAATGGCACTGGGACCTGTCTCTCCTGCATGTATTGGCTTTTTGGAACCCTAGTCTATTTGGATGCACATCTTCCTAGGCCAGGATGGAGTGGGGAGGGCCTTGGACTTCCCACAGGGCAGGGAACCTGTCTTGTCTTAAGGATGGAGGGGGAGGGAGGAGAGTTAGTGGGGGAGTGGGAGGGGAATGGAAGAAGGGGAGGAAGTGTAAATTTTTGAATAGAAAAATTTTAAAAAAAATTAAAAAAAAGATTGTTGTGCATCCATGATTAAGAATTGGATATTTTAAAATTTACTTGTGGGGCTGGAAGGAATAGAGGGCTTATACAAAGCTCTGGGTTTGACCTATAAGACTGAAAAACAGGGTTAAGCCAGGCAGTGGTGGCGCACACCTTTAATCCCAGCACTAGGGAGGCAGAGGCAGGCGGATCTCTGTGAGTTCAAGACCAGCCTGATCTAAAAGAGCTAGTTCCAGGACAGGCTCCAAAGCCACAGAGAAACCCTGTCTCGAAAAACAAAAAAACAAAAAACAAACAAAAAAAAAACACAAAAAAAACAGGGTCATGATCATAGAAGGTCTATACTATCAGAGATTTTCAGAATAAAAGACTGGAGAGTGGAATGAAGAATAATTAGTCTTCCTATGGTGTGATGAAGCAACAAGAGCCCTCCATAGTCTTTTGGGTAGTCTTTCACACCATTTTTTTAATTTAATTCTAATAATCCCATGAAGGTATCTAAAGCAAGCAATTTTCCAATTTTAGAGATGAAACAACAAACATATTAATTCTCAAAGCATAACAGTAATGTCAGAACTGAGTTTGGAATCTTAATTTCTAATTCACAATCTACAGCACCATATTTCTTCTTGCCAATGATACTAAAACTAACCACAAAGTCATATGCCCACATACTGTTATATAGATACTAACCTTCCCAGAACCATTAAGTTCATGCAGAACGAAAGCAAAGTTCATCAAAGTTACAGTCTCAACAAATTGCTTTCTGATACTTCAGTCCAGTGCTGAACAATGAGCTGCTTTATTAAATACAGTGGGAAAATTCTTATTGAGGTAGCACAACTGTTAGAAGGAAAAGGAAATAGGAGAAAAGAGCAAGTGCATAAAAGAACTGAGTACTAGAGAGGGCAGTGTCTGGATGCATCACCACTGTATGTGGCACTGGGTACCTGCATGAAGTACCTGCAGGAAAAAGGTCACACCTCACTTTGCAGAGATGGTGAGCAGTTGGAATCCAAAATGCTTCTCCAAAGGATCATTTTTAAAAGAGATACAGAAGCAAATTCTTATAGAAAGAAATCCAATATGGGAATATTAACTCTTATTCTAAACCTGTGACCAAGAACATCTGTTCACCAAGTGTCAGCATGTAAACAAAGTGCTAACTGTGGGTATGTCTTCTCTAAAGGGTGATACCTGTTGGACAGAGGGGCAGCAGAAAAAGAAACAAATACTACTGAATGTGAATGACAGGGCCAGAAGATCTTAGCAGATTAAAAAAAAGTACTCGCAGAGAGGATCAGGGTCCAATTCCCAGCACTTAACATGAAGTTACCCGTTCTAGGTGATCCGATGCCCTCTTCTGACCTCCATAGGCACAAGGAACACATGTGGCAAACAGATATACATGCAGGCAAAACATTCATACAAAAAATTTTTCATAAAAAGTTAACGTGAACACATAAAAGTGATAGAAAATGGGTCAACCTGGCTGGCAGCAAAGTTACCAAGGAAAGCAACGACCAAGGAAAACTCTAATCACTTAAAACATAAAATGTAATTCATTTGTATAAATTATAAATATGTAAAAACTTATTTCAAGTGTGTCAAAGCAAGAATGATGGTCAAAACACACCCAAATAATCTTAGCAGTCAAAAGTCCACCAAACAGATCAAGCATTCTGGCACCAAATGAAACAAGTACTATAGAACTAATACAAATGTCCCTGAGCAGAAATGTTAAGTAATCTTGCAAAATACCAAAAGTTAATATGGAAACTGAGGGATATTAAGGTTAAACTGACATAGTGCTTTTGTGTCCTTGTCAGCAATCTTACAGAATTGGAAATATGTTCTATTCTGGTAGCAAGCTAGGCTGTGTCCCAGCCTCTCTCACCAGCCAGACTGTGCAGATACACACAGTGGCTGACTGAAACCGGCTGCATGAGACTAAGCAGGAGGTAAAGTGAAGGCAAAGACACAGCAACAAACTAACCAAATGAAACCGAGGGCAGTGAAGCTGAATCTCAAGAAGCCCAGTAACATGTAATAACACACATATAACTACTGGTAACATGTAATAACACACATATAACTACTATCTATGGAAAGGGGTAGTGTAATGAGGAAGTACTAAATCCCAAAGGCTCAAAAAAACAAGGAAAGAGCATAAGAAAATTAAAACATTACCAAAGCACATAAAAATCAAACTCCTTAGAAACCCTAGACAAGAGAAAACATCTTAACTCAGGCTTAGTGGCACATACTCTTAATCAATGCTCAGAAAGCCGAGGTAGGACGACTCTCAATTCTAGGTCAGCAGAGGCAACACAGACAACCCTGTCTTGTTAAGAACAAAGCGAAAATTTTAAATGGAGCTCAAGAAAACAGAATAGAAGAAAATATCTCAAAATTATGTATCTGAAATGGGATTAAGATCCAAGAACCCTTAAAATTCCTTATAATGACAACAACGAAATAATCTGAGTCAAAATAGACAATTCTGGCTCAGTGGGTAAGGATGCTTGCAGCAATGTCTGACAGCTTGGGTTTGATCCCCAGAAACTACACGAAGGTACACAGTTGTAAGGCTAGCACTTGGGAGACAGAAGAAAGAAGACTCTAAGAGCAGGTCACTCTTGGCTAAATAGCAAGTTTTAGGCCACCTTGGGAAATATATATAACACTAAGAAACGAAACTTTTTTGAAATAGAAATAAAAGTATGAAAAAAACCAAACATACATTATACAATGATGAGGATGAACACAACTATAGCAGAAAGTAAAGCAACATCTTTAAAATAACAGAACACATTTGTCAACAATAGGCAGGTCCACACTCACATAGTTGAAGGCACATTAAAGACGTTCCAAGAAATACTAACTATAAAAGGAACCATAAGAAACATTTAATCAGGGGAAACATTCCACACAGAAACCTGAACTACACACACACACACACACACACACACACACACACACACACACACACACACACACTGAAGAGTCCTAGAAATAAAAAAATTAAATCCAATTATATTATTAAAATAAAAATGACTTTTCCCAAGCTGGACATGGTGGAATATAGCTACAATCATAGCACTAAAAAGGTGGAAGCAGCAGGAGATTTGAGAGTTTAAGGCCAGCTTGGGCTACACACAGAGGCCAGTATAAACTATATAGTAAGACCTTCCTGTCTCCAGATGAAGGAAGGAAGGAAGGGAGGGGAAGGAAAAAAAGGAAGGAGGTGTCTATCTTTCCAAAAAAAAACCCCAAAACCCAAGAATCTTGATTAACACAATTCAGTTCTATCATACTTTCCCTTAAACCAGAATCAATATTCTCAAGATGCATGTCCCATAACAGAGTGTCTTTTGGAGAAATGAAACTAAAATCTAGTCCAGTGTTGCATTTACAGGTGGTTTTCAAGCCTTTTTAAGGGGTTGCTTATAGAATAGCACTTTCAGATAAAGTACGGAGGTCAATATATAATTTTATTTTCTGTGTCTGCAGACAGTCCTGAAGTCAAGTCAAAAAGTAAGTCAGCAAATAATGTTCTTTGCTTTAAAGAAGGCTAATTTAATCAATCGGCCAAGCTACTCTAAACTGGCAAAAGAAGAGAACCTTTACCAAGTCTTACTGAGGAAAAATAATTAGTCAAAGCAGTAGTTGCACAATAAAACTTGGGAGGCAGAGTCAGGCAGATCTTTGTGAGTTCAAGGCCAGCCTGGTCTACAAGAGCTAGTTCCAGGACAGGTTCCAAAGCTACAGAGAAACCCTGTCTCGAAAAACAAAACAAAATAAAACAAAACAAAACAAAAAAGATGCTGGGTGGTGGTGCCGCATGCCTTTAATCCCAGCACTCGGGAGGCAGAGGCAGGCGGATCTCTGTGAGTTAGAGACAAGCCTGGTTTACAAGAACTAGTTGCAGGACTGGCTCCAAAGCTGTAGAGAAACCCTGTCTCAAAAAAAAAAAAGAAAATTTTGTGACTTCAGTATTCACTTAAGAATATCATAGGTGGAAAAAAAAAAGAGTATCATAGGTGAACTAGCAACTTCCAGTGCTTCAATTTCACTGCAGACCTGTGGCGATTTTCAGTTTATATGGTCATACACTGATCCAAAGAACCACATCAATTCAACTGAAAAAACGGCCAATTTTTTTTCTTTAAATCTATACAATAAAGTTCAAATTAGCATTTCCTCCCCCCTCTCTCTTTCTCTCTCTCCCCACCTGACTCTTCTGACACTGACCTTGTTATGTTGCTCAAATTGGCCTCAAATTCCTGAGCTCAAGATATCCTCGCATCTCAAATGAGTTAACTGAGATAAGAGACACATACTACATGCCTGGCAAAACAACATGATTCTTAACATTCAAAAAGTAGAGGCTGGGCAAAGTGTACACATCTGAAATCCTAGCACTTGGGAGGCAGAGGTAGGAGAATCGGGAGTTCAAGGCCAACCTCAAATTCATGGTCAGACTGGGTTACATGAAAACTGTAAATATTCATCAACCGATAAAGCCATAACTAAAATGTAGTGTTAACTATACAAAAGAAATTTTAAAGATTTATATTACTTTATTTATATGGTGGAGGCAGAACAAATACATACATGTGGTGTCCTCAGATCACCTGTAGCTGGAATTATAAATTATAGGCAGTTCAGTGTTAACCAATGTGAGTGGTGAGGACCAAACTCAGGTCCTCTGGAAAAACAGCAAGCTTTATTAACCACTGAGCCATTTCTCCAGCCCCTATAAATGAAATATTTGGCCATAAAATAGTACTGAAATATGCTAGCATATGGACCATTAGAATCAGCAAGTGAAAGAAAGCAGAAGCAAAATGCCTGTATTATCATATGGCTTCTTTTATATAAAATATCCAGAAGAGACAAATTCATGGGGAAGAAATAAGACTGGTAATTACCAGAGGATGGAGGAAAAAGCCTGTTCAATGGGTAAGGGTTCTTTTGGAAATGCTAAGTGTTATGAGTATATGGTAGCAACTGTACAATATTATGAATATACTAAAAAACACCGAATAGAGCATTATAAAGAGTTAATTACACATTTCAGTTGTGAATTTTTCATCATAGGAATTTACAACAAAAATACATGTCTATATGTTTGTTCCATGTATCGCCTAATACTTTAAAAAAGTTTTGCTCATCAAAAATATTCAAGGGGCTGGAGAGATGGCTCAATAGTTAAAAGCACTGATTGCTCTTCCAGAGGACCTTGGTTCAATTCTCAGCATCTTTTTGTATGCCTGCATCTCTATATGTATACCACAAGTATGCAGTGCCCAAAGTCTAGCAGAGGGTGTAGGATCACCTGTAACTGGAGCTACAGACAGTTATGAGCTGCCATGCGTGTGCTGTAAACAAATCTCTGTCTTCTGCAAAAGCAGTAGGTGCAGGTGTTCTTAACTGCTGAGACACCTCTCTAGCCCCAGTACTTTAAAATTTTTAATACGACATTTTAGAAAAGAAAAGTTATAGCAGATTAATGAGAGACTTCCAACAGCTGGGGGGGACAAACATGGAAAGTACAAATTTTCTAGTGCTGTGAAGTTATTGTGCATGATAATGTAAATGTAAATATAAGATATTTAAAATTAGACTGGAGAAATAGTACAATGTCTACTACATAAGAGGAAAGATCCAAGTCCAAGATTCCCAACACCCATAAAAAACAAACAAACAAAACCCCTGCATTACTCTGCACCTCTATAACCCTAACATAGAGAAAGTAGAGTAAGATGGATCTTGGAAGCTCCCTGGCCAAACAATCTAGCCAACTGGTAAGCACCGAGATCACCTAGACACCTTGTCTCAGAAAGATAAGATGAAAAGCAACCAAGGAAGATAACTGAAGTCAACATCTAACACAAACATATACACTACCCCCCCCCAAAAAAAAACAAGTTAAATTATTAGGATCTAGATGGCCTAGTGGGCAGGAACACTTACTGTGCAAGCATGAGGACCTGACTTCAAAGCCCCAGTATTCACAAAATAAGCTGGGTTTGGCAATATAGACTTGTAACACCAGTGCTTGCGATCCACCAGCCTAGCTCCAGATTCAATGAGTGATACTGTCTCAAAACAATATGGCAGAGAGTAACATGTCATTCAGGACACTCAATGTTCTCCCTGACCTCTGCACATGTGTAGTCATATACACACCCCACACACATCAGAAAAATAAATAAAAGTAAAAAGCAGGACCAGCTATATTTTTAAACAATATATAAAAGTCTATCAAGCCCTACAGACCCTTAAAGCAAAGTGAACTAAATCAGTATATAATACTGATTAAACAATAAAATAATACTGATTAATTAAATAACCAGGACACAAAGGGTTCTCAGAGTAGAACCCAAAATGTGACAGGAGAATGAAATCTATTACAACTACTGAGACAAGCTCAGGACCAACTGAAGAAACATTCACTCAGTCTGAATGATCAGAAGGAAAGGAACTGTCCAGAAGCACTGTACTTAAGTTAATACAGTTGTCACCCAAAATTAACCACCTTGAAATCACTGCATGTGAAGGCTGCAACTGTACAATTAAGTAAATAAGAGGTGGACAGCTTCTCACTGTAAAGTAGAAGGATACAGATAATGAGAAAGGGATAGAAAGATGGTTCAGTGGGTAAGAGTAAAGTGCTCGCCTAGCATATACAAGGGTGTGGACCATAAAAGAAAAGGAAATGCCTAAAATACAATCTTTGCCTTCATGAAGTTTGTCTTATTGTGAAGTAGTGATAGTGCACATGAAACAGCACAGAATACAAGAACGCTTAAAAGGCAGAGATGAAAGAATGAGAAATATAAAGTCTACACTTGATCTCAGTCAAAAAAAGAAGGCTTCAGTTAGGAGAAAAAAACTTGAGTCTGTATAATAGTATGTACTTCAGGACACCAAAGTAAAGGAATGATAAACAGGCACATTCACAAGAACAATCTAAATGGTAAATGAATGAGAAAAAAGCAACAAGAAAGTGGGCTAGAGAGATGGTTAGGCATGGTGTTTGCCACCAATCCTGATGACTTGGGTTCAATCTCTGGGACCAACACGGTGGAAATAACTGACTCCTGTAGGTTGTCCTTTACCTCCACAAGTGCTGTGACACACACACACACCCAGACACAAACAAAAAAAAATAAATATATGTTAAAAAAGAAAGAAATGTAAAAACTTCTTACCTTGACAAAAAACAAACAAAAAGCATCTCTGAAAGGTAAAAATTGGAATGTCAACACACTAGCAATGCTCAAACACTTTAAGAACCATGTGGCAAAAATAATCATTATACACCAATTCACATACCAGCTGACTTCTGGTAAGAGGTGACCAATACTCAAGGACAAAGAAAGTGACAGCTGTTCCCTAGAACCACAACAGGAAATGCCAACAGGGAAAGACAGGAAGCAGGTGACCAAGTTTTTGTAACAACTTTTCACAGGACAGGGAACATATGTTGGCTACTTTTTGTATCATGCCCTTACCTACATGTCACCTTATTTTAATGGTACAACTATAAGCATTTATTAGTGTGATGGAGACTTAATTTAACAACAGAAATAAAGTTTGAATGAAGGAAGCAGCCCATCAAAATTCTCCTTCTCCCACACTCTGCTAGAGATTAGGTAACTATTTTTAAAAGCAAAGGGTTTGGAGGCCTACATATCTACATAAAAATTCCTTTCCCCTGTTCCTTCCTCCCATGAAGCTCAGTGTCTCCTGGCCTTTAATGTGCATAATAACTCTAAATGATTATATATACAAAAATATTCAGACCATATTTTCTGAGTTTAGAGGGCTGTCTTGTACAGTTCACACTTTATGTTGAGTGATTTCTGTTAACACACCAACGCAGGCTCACTCCCAGGTAAGAAGATCAAATCTCACAGAAGGAACATTCTAACGATTACATCTACACCAGCATAGAGCATCTGGAAGTCATGAATTTTCCGTCATGAAAGCTGTTCATATACAGGCTAGAAAACCACTCAGAAAATTTAAGAAAGTAATTGAGTGAATATTAATTTTTCTTTCAACTTCTAAGATTTTATAATAGCTGGGCGTGGTGGAACACAGACAGAAACAGATGGATCTGAGTTCAAGGCCACCCTGGTCTACATAGTTCCAGAACAGCCAGAGCTACATAGAGAGACCCTGTCTCAAAAAACAAACCAACCAAAAATATTCTATAACAAGTAGATTTTTAAAATCTGATGGGGGACAGCAATAAATCAGTTGAAAGCAACAAGATGAAAAAGGACACAAAGGCCGGACCACTGAAATGGCTCAGTGCATAAAAGCACTGGCTGCTAAACCTGGTTAAGAGAACCAACTCCCACAAGTTATCCTCTCATGTCCACACATATGCCATGGTATACGTGGGAAGCAGAAATAAATTAGACATGATGTATGGGGAAGCTCGATGCAAGGAATAGGTCATTTCTCTCTGCAAGTCTTCACACTTCCACTAGTCAGGAAAGTTCTTCTATCTTTCAGGCCACAATTCGAGCACCTGCTCCCTAGCAAGGCTTCTCTGAGCAACCGCCCACCTAGGCCCTAGTTACTCACTTGTCCCATCAGCTTTTTTTTTTTTTTAAATCATAGTCCCCATTAGGGATCAGGAAACTTTTTCGATACAAATCCAATTACAGCTTGCCCCAGGGTTTCTGTATAGCTTGTGAACTAAGATTAATTTTTCATATTAAAATAGTTGAGGGAGGGAAGAATGAATATTTCATATGTGAAAATTGAATGAAATTAAAGTTTCAATGTCCAAATTTAACTAGAAAATAGACATGCCAGTTTACCTTCTGTCTGTTGAGACACACACTGAAATAGCAGCTGCATGGCTGCGGCAGAGGTGGTGTGCCCCAAAGCCTAATGTATTTACTTTCTCCTTCACAAAAGCAACAAAGCAAAGCTTACTGCCTACTGTCTTATATTACCTGAAATGGTCCTGTCTGCCTATCGTCTATTCCCCAGCTCCGCACAGAATACAGCTCACTGAGGCAGAGGCCTTGTCTGTTTTTGTTCCTTCACTACAATCTAGAAAGACTCCTGGGCCAAAGTAAGGGCTCAGTAAATATCTGGTGAATTAACGTGCAAGTGATGTCATAATGTCATAGAGTTTAGACTTTCTCCTATTCTATCTAGTAGGGATGAACCAAACAGCTCAATGTACTGGTGTTCACCAACTAGTGCAAGACCCTGAAACTCCAGGATGTTTATGCTCACGAAAGGCTCAACTACTGCAAAGTGACATAACACTGATAGCTGTTTGTGCTTCTTTTTATCTTAAGATGCAAATACTCTGAAAATCTCATTTCCTATAGAGTACACAGCACCAATACCATGTCGAATTTTTAACAGATGCTCATAACTACAAGAGATCTAGATCATGTGCTGATGAATTTTTAATATCTAGAATTTTCCTTTGGGGCTCATCAGCTATTTGGTCTGTGAGCAGCTGAAAATTCTTTAGAAATTAAAAGGTTACCACCCACAAACCAGAAGCAGCTTTTTAATGTTTCTCTACTAGCCAGAGAGTGGGTGTGTGAATTAAAAAAAAATAAAAAAAAATAAAAAACCCAACCAACTCTGTAACTCTGTTGGTGGAGGACATGGTACTGTTGAGTTAAAACCCCACCTATGAGTGTACCCTGTTACACGACACTGTAAAATTATCACCCCCTCACAATTTTAGTCTCAATCTTGTAATCTGTAAATCAAAGTGGAGGACAGACCCCACTTCCTGGAGAAATTTGATGTCGCTAACATTTTCATCAAGGTTTTTTACCTCTAGGCTTTGAGACAATGTCCACACAGAAATTCTATATACTTCAATTTTGAAGACAAGGATTTTCAGTTTAACTTCTAAAATGTAAGACCCTGGACAGAGAAACAAATTAAATTTGTGTTATAATTTAAAGTGGCAACCTGCTTCCTAATCTCGGGAGTTTGTTATGTTTTTCTTTTTTAAATAAAAGCCAATTTAGGAATTCCAGGCCCTTCACAGGGACGCTCGTGGCACATGGACTTTTTTCTTTTTTGCCGACTATGTCAGATTTACAACCATTTTAGATGAGTTGCATGGTCCTCTTTTTCTCTATTACACCTAAGTCAGGACGCTGGCTACAATCTACTAAGATTAAGATAAAACGCATCACCAAAGCAAATATATTCTCCAAAAGCTCAAGTGAGCTACTTCCAGAAACCCCCGCAGCAGATCCACCAGAGCGATCTCCTCCAACACTGTCTAGGGATGGGGCCGGACAGACACTGGACCACTGAACCAACACCATCCATCCATCCACACTTTGGCTGAGGCTGAAACCCCGGGCTTGGGAGCGAAGCGCAGTTCACTGCGGGCCCCCTGCTCTCCACAAAAAGGGTTAGTAAAGGGCACCCTAGGGCCAAGCCCGGCCCACCTAGACTCCCCTCTCAATGATTCTCCCCAAGACTGCGGGCTTCCTCCTCCAAGTTAAACCACAAGTTCATAATCAAAACAAAAGGTGCACGACTGGTTTCTGGTGGCAAGGGCTGACTTTCGGTGGCCAACTTTAGGGGACCGCAGGGCCGAATGAGCGAGGGTTCTAAGACCTCGGCTGACTGGAAGGCCTAGGGCCTGGGGCGCGAGTCCTCGGAAGCCCCTCGCTCTGCTCAGTCCGAAAGGGGAGCCAGGGAGAGTGCCGGGAAGGGGGGGAGGTGTCCCAGTGACAGGCAGGAGGCCCGGCGACGCGGGGTCCAGCCGGAGGCCCGGGGCTTCGGCGCCACCGGGGCGGCAAAAGGTCCGATTGGCTCCAGGCCGCGAGGAGGCCCCGCTGCCGCGACGGGCCGCGACGGGCCGCGCCGGGGAGACCGCCCGTCCCCACCCACGGCCTGGGCCAGTCACTCACCGGTGGAGAGACGACGGACAGCCGGCGTCTCCGCCAGCGCCGCGGCTCGGGCTCCAGCGCCGGCTCCTGCAGCTGCGGCCGCCGCGCCTGGTCCATCCCCACCCCGACCCTCCCCCTCCCGGCCCGCCCCCCGCACCCTTCGGCCGCTGCTACCACCGCCGCCGCTGCCACGGCCCCGGCGCGCGAACGCGAACCAGCGCGAGGGAACGACGGCGAGAGCGAGAGCGAGAGCGCGCGCCCCGTCGCCACCGCCGCCCACCACCTCGGGCTCCCGCTGACGGCGCAGGCGCGAGGCGGCGCCGGGCGGGGACGCGCACGCCGTCAGGGGCGTGACCGGACCCAGACGGTGTGGCCACGCCTCGGGCCCGCCCACCCACGCGGGCGCAGGCCGAGTGGGCTGGGGCTGTGCGGGTGGCGCGGCAGGCTCCAGGTGAGTTCTTTTATCTTCCTTGAGTGCGGAAGCCCGAGCGCTTCAGCACCTTGGCACTTCGGCCCCTCGGCTTGTCGTATCCTTGGCTCCTCTTCTATTCAGCCTCTCAACCCCTCCGCCCTGGGGCTCCTCAGTTTCTCGGCTCTTCGTCCCCAGAGCTCCTTGTGTCCTCAGCCCCTGATTGATACAGGCTGAGGCTAATTTCTGGGGCCCACGTCCCGAGTCGCACACTATTTTCTCCACCTTGACTCCCAGGGCCTTCCAGCTAGAGGACTGCCTTTTCGTCAGATATCACCACTGAAGAAACTGCCAAGTAGCCCCCAGCCCATCCCTTTAATTCTACCGGTTACTCTAGTTTAGTCGTCCATCACTCAGATGTGGAAGCTTCTTCCGTGTTGGAGCAGCTGGAAGTGCAAGGCGGGAATAAACGGAGTCCTTGGCCTCGTGAAGTTTGAGAGCTGGTGGAGACGTAATGAACGAAATTTAGCAGGGGGTGATAGAGTACAGTTCAACCTTTGAATTGGAAAGAGAGCACTGGTTGAGAGTATAGCTTGACCAGTAGGGGAGCTGAGAGACCACACTCATTGCGGTGCAGCCATGACTTAGACTGCATGTGAAAAGAGGTGAGCCAAGGAGCGCAGGGACAGGTTTGGGACTTCTGAGGGTTTGGGTTTCCTTCAGCCGTGGTTGCAAAGCTAGTAACTTGATTTTGTCTGATTTTAAATGATGGCGCAGTTATGTGAAAAGTGGTCTGGGGATGGAGGTGGGACGGGGGAAGGCCAGTCAGGAAGGCAAGGTAGGAGAGTGGTCATAGAGAAAAGCGTTGTTTGGGGGTAAAATAGATAAATGTTGGTGGAGTGAAGACTGAAGGGGAAGGAGGTGGCAGGATTGACTCAGGTTTGAGGGTGGTGAGGGTGAGCTTGCAGATTTAAGGGGCAGTGTGAATGAAGCCATTAAGGAAAGTAATCCAAAAATGGAGAATAAATATATGAAATTGTAAAACAATAAGTTAATTTTTAAAAAAATGAGCGATAAACCTAAATCTAAAAGATAAAACTGAAAAGAAAGAAGAAAATGTAGAAAAAAATCTCTATATCCCTGAGAAAGGTTAAAAACTTACTTTAAAGACATGAACCATAACTAATATTATTTGATAAATGTTATCAAAATGTATGTAGTTTATAAACACTGTTAAGAAATTAAAAAGGCATGGCGGGCAGTAGTGGTGCACACCTTTAATTCCAGCACTGGGGAGGGAGAGACAGGTAGATCTCTGTGAGTTTGAGGACAGCCTGGTCTACAGATTGAGTTTCAGGACACACAGGGCTACATAGAGAGACCCTGTCTGGAAAAAAAGAGAGAGAAAGAAATAAAGAAAGGACAAAAAGGCAAGTTATTGATGGGAAATGAACTAAAGTAGAATATATCCAATGAAAGTCTTGTGTCCAGGATATGTAAGAACTACTTCTCCTCTCTCTCAGTACTGAGGATTGAACCAGAGCCTTACATGTGCTAAGTAAGAGCTAAACTATGTACCTCCTCTGCCCTAAATAATAAAACAAACAACCCACTAAATCAGTAGGCAAAAGGCTTTGGTAAGTATTTCACAAGATTTAAAAATGACCATTAAACACGAAAAGATAACATTAGTCATCTAGGGATTTGCAGATTAAAACCACAAGATACATACTGTCATTGGAGTAACTACAATTAAAGACTGGTGACCCACCTGTCATACTCTTACTCACCTCCTTAGCCATACTTAATAAAGAAACCCAGAAAGAAAAAGCTAAGTGTCTTAGTCTGTCTTCTACTGCTGTGAAGAAACACCGTGGCCAAGGCAACTCTTATGAAAGAAAGCATTTAACTAGGGCTGGTTTACTGTTTCAGACGTTTAGTCCATTATCATCAAGGCAGGGAGCATGGTGGCATGCCAGCAGACATGGTGCTGGAGAAGTAGCTGAGAGTTCTACATCCTGATCCACAGGTAGCAGGAAGAGAGAGCCCTTGGGCCCTTGAAGCCTGAAAGCCCACCCCCAGCGACACACTTCCTCCAACAAGGCCACACCTACTCCGATAAGGACACACCTCCTAATCCTTCTCAAGTAGGGTCACTCCCTGATGACTAGGTATTCAAACATATGAGCCTATGGGGGCCACCACACTAGGTCATGCTTCCACTTAACATAATATAGTAAAAAAAACAGCCATGCTTTGCCCAGAAGAGGGTGCAGAGTCCTTGGATCATGGTCTCCCTCCACCTTTGTTACTTGTAAGATGAAAGCATTAATACTACAGTACAAAGTTAACTCAGGAATATGTCTCAACTGTGTCCTGGCAACTTCATTTTCCTCTTAGTAATTAGTAATTGCAGCCTCTACAGAACTTCTTTGCCTATTGAGATGCCAGGAGATCTGATACCTTCACACCAATGCACATAAAATAAATTTAAATAAGTTATTTAAACAGAGAACCAAAAGCAAAAACAGACTTATGTGTATGACTATTTGCCTGCACATAATATGTGTACCATGTGTATGCCTGTTGCCTGTAGAGGCTGGGAGAGGGCATTGGGTTCTCTGAAACTGGAGTTAGATGGTTCTGAGCTGCCATATGAGTTCTAGGAACTTGTGTCATCTAGAAAAGGAGCAAGCACTCTTCTGTTAAGAAGTTTTTCTAGCCCCAGTGCTGGTGGGTTTTAATTTTCAACTTGACATAATCTAGAATCACCTGGAAAGAGAAACTCAATTGGGATCTAGATCAGGTTAGTCTATAGGTGTGCCTGTGAATGATTTTCTTAATTGCATGAATTGAAGTGAGAAGACCCACCCTGAAAATGAGCAGCATCTTTGTATGAGCTGAACCCTGGACTTTATAAGTGGAATAGGTGAGCTAAGCACTTAAAGCATGCATGCATGTATTGTAAGGAAGGCCACTTGTTTGTTTCCCGGCTGCCCGACCGCTCAGACCCAAAATAATCACACAGAAACTATATTATTTAAATCACTGCTTAGCCCATTAGCTCTAGCTTTTTATTGGCTAACCCTTACATCTTAATTTAACCCATCTCCATTAATCTGTGCATCACCATGAGGTCATGGCCTACCAGCAAACTTTCAGCATGTCTGTCTCCAGTGGTGGCTCCATGGCTTCTCTCTGACTCCACCCTTCTTTCTCCCAGCATTCAGTTTAGTTTTCCCCACCTAGCTCTGTTCTACCCTATCAGGCCAAGCCAGTTTCTTTATTCATTAACCAATAAAAGCAGCATATAGACAGAAGGACCTCCCACATCATGCATGCATGCATTCTCCCTGTGCTTTTGACTGTGACATCTCCTCAATGATGGGTTGTAGCCTGGAATTGTGACCTAAAAAATACCTTTATTCCCCAAGTTACTATTTTGCCCAGGAAAATTTATCACTGTAACTAGTATGCAGTAATGCTTCATGTTTCCAGATCCTCCTGTGTTTGTCAGTATGTGCTTCACTTGTCAGTGTGGATAGCCAGCTAAAAATGTAGTCTCACAAAATTTGAGTTGAGTAGGAACTATTTAAGATCTAAAAAGCTCAAAGAAGACTGTCTCTTCCAGTGGTCATGCCACACAGGAGCACAGAAGCATTGAAGTGCTCTTGACAATGTACTTTGATAAGCCAGGTAAGGTGGTTCTTACTTATAATCCCTGTACTCAGAAGGCAGAAGAAGCAGGAGGATGGCTAGTCTAGTTTACATACTGAGATCCTGTCTCAAAACCATGTGGTGAGCCGGTGGACCAAAGGGCTCTGGGAGTGAAAGTGCAGAACCTTGTTGACCTAAGATCAGTCTGGAAAGCCCACGTGAAGTCAGGATACAATAGCACACACATCTGTAATCTTCATGCTCTTGTGAGATGAAGTGGAGACAGGAGAATTGGTTTGATCTTGCCTCAAACAACACGGAAGGAGAGAATCAACTCCCAAAGTTGTATCTGACCTACTACCATACATGTTCTGTGAGCCATATACATATGCAACAGCAATAATAAGAAATAAAAGATGAGGGTGGGGTGGTACTGCAGAGATGGTTCAGGGATTCAGAGCACTTGTTGCTTTTGCAGAGGATTTGGGTTTAGCTCCCAATATCCATGTGGTCCCTTACAACCATCTGTAAATCCAGTTCCAGGGATTGGCACCTGACCTCTGTGGGCACTGTATGCATATATTGCACATGCACACACAGAGGCAAAAACACGTCTAAAAGAAAAAATTACAAAAAGTAAAAGCTGGAAAAATGTTATTTCCATGGAGCCAAGCAAATTAGCATATGCTAATATCTCTGAATTCTAACTATTTGTACAAAATTTTCTCTCTCACCTCAGGGTCTACACACACATACACAAACACCATGTGGTTAGTACAGCTTTCTCTCTTAACAGATGACCTGAGGCCTCAGCTTAAATGTCATTTCCTCAGGGAAGTTTTTGCTGACCCCACAACACAGGTCAGCTTCTTCCACGAAATACTCTCAAAACATCCTGAACTTCCCCTTTCTGGGCTCAACACATATTTAAGTTCTCCCTTAAACATGTCTGGATGGTGAACTCTAGAAATCTGGGGACTTTTCAACTGGTCTGAACCCCCGGCCCTCTGCAGAACTTTGGGGAAAATTACCAAATGAATAAATGGTGATTCTGTTCACTTTAAATAACTGCTCCTTGTGTTTGGCTGAACCTAAAAATAAAATAAAATAATTTATGCGTTTCTGTGCCAATGCCATTAGGGACCAGAAGTGGGGCAGCAGATCCCCCATAACAAGTTACCAGCAGCATAAGCCTACCTAGTCATCTGGAAGAGTAGCCAGCACTCTAAACCACTAAGCAGTCCCTCCCCCTTTTATTTGTAGCAGATTTTTCTGTTGTCTTATTTGCACCTCCATAGACTTAAATCTACCTATTTAGCTTTCAGTCCTGAAAATGCATATCAGCTCCTCCTGCCCCTTAGGGAAGAACATGGACTAAAGTTGGATGGTCTGCCTTCCTGTGCAAATATTGATACTCCACCTGGTGTCTTGGACAAGTCACCTCAGTGCTGTCTGCTTCTACAGTGGTCCTGACCTCACAGATGAGCTTTAAGCTGAAAATGAATAGCCCTGAAAGGAATTGGAGTGACTGACACATAAGAAATACTTAAGTCACTATTGGTGACACTGGAAGGTGGTAGTGGGACAGATCAGATTGCATCCAAGCTGTCTCTTGAGTTGGCTCAGGCCAGTGTTCACTAGCTACCCAGGCCAAGGCGAGCGCAGCATTCATATATTCTAATGTACTTTGGAGCAAAGCCTACCTTCAAAACAAGCTACACTCCTGGTATGCTATACAAACTGTCCTGTTCCCCCACCAACAAAGCCATGTGCCCAACTCCTCTTCCCCCTTTCCAAATAGCTATGCTCTTAAGATGCATGTAACATAGCCTCTGTATACAATTCCCCATAATATCATGTCATTCACCATACCACAGTGGCACAGCCCAACAAAAGGCCAAAAATGGTTTACCCTGATTTTATCCCTTTTCTTAGAAGCAGAGAGGTCGCCATAGGAATGGTTGCTGGTACAACTGAAGAACATATGCTGACCCAGCAGATTCCAGCACGTTATTTTCCAACTGACTCTGCGCATTGCTCTTAAAGAAAATCATGTTCTATAGAGTGCCTGAATTTTTATTTCAAGCTAAGTGTAATGATATAAAGGAAGTATTAATCTATTCTGAATCATATCTGTTGGAATGCTTGTTTTAAAAGGACAAACACAAAGCCATGTCATAGTGGTGCATGCCTTTAATCCCAGCACTCAGGAGACAGAGGCAGGTGGAGTTCTGTGTTCAAGGCCATCCTAGTCTACAGAGAGAATTCCAGGACTACTAGAACTACACAGAGAAATCCTGCCTCAAAAAAACAAAAAATGAAACACAAAACCAAAACTTACTCAGTCTACCTGCAGCAACTAACACAAAACCAATATATGCAAAACCCAAAGGAGTGGTCCTTGTTTTATAAACTGTTGTTCTTGCACTTTTGTAGAGTTGGCAGACTTTTAAAAATTAAGTGTGTTCAAGTGAAAATCTTCACAATGCATTCAGAATCCCTGAGGGGAAAAAGAAGATGAAGAAATAGGGATTGTTTTATAGAGTTCCATGAAAAGCACAAGTATCTGTACCTGGAGAAATGACTCAGTTTTTTCAGAGCTCTTGCTACTTTTGACTGTGTTCAGTTCCCAGCGTATACGTAATGGCTCACAGCCATCTGTAACTGCAGTTCCAAAGGATCTGATGCCTTTTTTTTTCCTGTGGAATAAAGCTCTTGTATACTGCAAAGATTTGTCACTTGTATTGGTTTAATAAAATGCTGATTGGCCATTAGCCAGGCAGGAAGTATAGGTGGGACAACCAGACTAAGAGAATTCTAGAAAGAGGAAAGACAGATGCAGTCATCATCCAGATGCAGATGAAGCAAGATGAGAATGCCTTATTGAGAAAAAGTACCATGGTACATGGTAAAATATAGATAAGGATTATGGGTTAATTTAATTATGGGTTAATTAAGGATAATGGGTTAATTGTAAGAGCTAGTTAATAAGTCTTAGCTAATAGGCCAAACAGTTTATAATGAATATAAGCCTCTGTGTGTTTCTTTGGGATTGAAAGGCTGTGGAACCAGTCAGGATAGAAACTTTCATCTACAGTTTTTGGCATCTATGCACACAAGTGGTAAGAAAAAAGAATCATGAGTGTTAGAGCCAGCAATAAAGAGTCACCACCAGGCCTGGAGAGATGGCTCAGCAGTTGAGAGTACTGACTGCTCTTGTTGAGAACCCAGGTTTGGTTCCCAGAACCCACATTGTAGCTCTCAACCATCCGTAATTCTAGTTACAGAGAGTCTTACTCTCTCTTCTGGGCTATACACAGACATACATACAGGAAAACAAAAAACAAAAGCAGTCCTACACATAGAACTTTAAAAAATAACTCTTTTTAAAGTCAACATTCCAAATATTTTTTTTTTGGAGTGAAAGGAACCAGACATGAAAGACCATGTGCTGTGTGGTCCTACAACCTGAAGTTCAAGGATAACGAGACTAACCACTGATGGCAGAGGTAGGTCAGAACAGCAAGAGGTGAGGTGGCTAGGAGCCAGGATGCAGGTGTCCTGGGTGTTGGAGCTGGAGATGTTCAGTCTGTTGATCTTGGTAGTGGTTATACAGATCAGTGTGTGTACAGAAACATACTCTTTAGGTTTGTACACTTAGGCCAGGGGTATAGCTCTGTGGCTGAGTGTTTGCTTAGCATACATAAGGCCCTGGAGTCCCATTCCCAGCATCAAAAAGTGGGTGGGGATAAATGAAAAGGTGAAGAGGATGTAAGCACTCCTTCGATGTTTGGTGCAAACCTTCCCCTAACTCCTCTAACTGCCATTAAGGACCTCTGAGGAGAGATCAGGCAAGGCTTCATTTCCTTATTACTTTCTAATGATAGTCAACAAATCACAGATTTTGTTTGACGACCTGATCTTACTACAAAAGGAAGAGGATATGGCCATGTTCCAGAAGGCATGCAGGTAAGATGGAGGTTGAGAACACTAATGGCCTTGTCCACAGTATTCAGACCACTGCCCTCCATTAGACCTGGAGACAGTAGGAAAATGCCTCTACACCACTTCCTTTGTACCCACTCCTATCCTAGCAGAGACAGTATGGTGGGCCCTGCAGGTGGCACAGCTAGTGATCAGAAGCACAGGTGTGTTTATCTTGTTTTCAAGTCACAGAAGTGCACAGCAGATGAGCTGACATGAAATAAGAACAATTCCTGGAATAAGACTTGACATTTATGGAACGTAGTAGGGGTGTCAGAAACACCTGGACCTGAGGATATTTTGTCTCATCTCTGCTTTTCTTAGCTTTCTTTTGCCCAACCAGCTTTCTCCTCCTGACTGGAAAAGTAGCTGTCTCGTTCCTAATCCTCACACCAGACTTGTCACATGGCCTGTGTCCTGCCTTCTTTTAATACAGCCAAAGGGATCAAAGGTCAAAATGTGCCCTTGTGAGTCCATGTCCATACTTAGACCAATCTACTGTGGCCATGAGCCTGGGTTATTGTGACCTCCTAGAACATAGTTGCCCCAAAGAATAGGCAACTGTCTGTGAAATAGATGAGAGAGGAACTAAATCCGTGCCATCTGGCCTGTCAGCCGACTGATGAAATGTAGCCTCTTAGCATTCATTGCCTAGAGACCCAGAGGTGAGGCTTAGCAGGGATCTAGCATGGAGATCCAGCCAGGTCAGCAAGGAGTTGGAGGAGACATCAGAGAGACAGGACACACAGCTTGTGCCACAGGGACAGTCCTATGAGAGCAGTGGAAGCTTACCAGACTAGGGTCCCTGACATCCAGCCTGTGCCACAGCCAACTCAGAGTGGCATCTACTGCAAATCCCCTTCCCTCTCTGGCCCTTAGTATCCTTGTCTGTAAAAAGGAAGCAACCAGGCTCCCTACTTAGACATCAGAGTCTTGAACTAAATTTCAGTTCTACCCACAGAAGCTGCTGCTTTTTGAAGACTATTGTTTTGTTTTGAAAATAATTGCAAATTTACAACTTAATTGATTTAATAATCCAGAGAAATCCTATAGAGCCTCAACTCAGATTTCATAATTTCTAGCAGGTGGCCATGTCTAGTCACGCTTTCCCTCTCTCTGCTCCCTGCAGACATCTGAGAGTGCAGCGTATATGCATTTTCTTCCCAGTTTTGTTTCCTAGGAGCAAGGCTCGCATCTTCTGTCACCATCATAGCTATTGTTCTGGTTAGTTTTGTCAAATTGACACAAGACTGAGTCACCTGGGAAAAGAGAACCTTAAGTGAAAAAATACCCCCACCAGATTGGCGTGTAGACATGTCCGTGGGAGTATTTTTGTTTGTTTGCTTGGCCTGCTGCGTGCAATGCCACCCCTGGACTGGTGGTCTTGGGCTGTGTGAAATAGCAATCCTAGCAAGCTATAGGAAGCAAGCCAGTAAGAAGTGTTCTTCCATGGTCTCTACAGTTCTTGCATCCAGATTTCTGCCTTAGTTTCCTTCAGTGATAGACTGTAACCTATAAGCCAAATCAATTATTTCCTCCCCAAGTTGTTTTTGGTCAGTGTTTTATCACAGCAAAGACAACAAACTAGGTTAGCAAGTTCAACAAATATATATTGATAACAATACTTAAAGAAAAAATCAGCTCCCAGAGTCTTGAGAGTTAGGCTGGCCCCAAATTTACTTTTTAAAATTATTTTTATTTATTTAATAATACGTGGGTGGGTGCTTGTAGGGGCCATAAGAGAGTCGGATCCCTTGGAGCTGAACTTAAGTAATTATGAGCCTCCATGTAGGTGCTGGGAACTAATCTTGGATCCTCTGGAAGAACAGACAGTGTTCTTAACCACTAAACCTTCTCCCCCACCTTTCAAATTTGCTCTGTAGCTCTAGATGACCTTGACATTCTGATCCTGTCTTCTCCTGAGCTGTTACTGCAGGTGTGCACCGTGACACTTGGCTTATATACAGTACTGGGTTCAAATCCCTGGACTCTGTACACACTACTAAGTAATCACTCTACGAACTGAGTCACACCGTCAAACCAGTAACTGCTGGGTCATTACCAGTGTTGCCTTGCCTCAGTGACCCTCTTGACTTCTTCTTTTCCTCAGACTTGGGCTGCATTGAATTGCCATGTCTTTAAATTTCTTTGGTCTGCAGCAGCTCCCCGGCCTTTCTTTATCTTTCATGAAGTGGGTTTGTCTGAGGTCTCTTCATGTTTAAGTGCAAGCTTACATTGCAGTAAGGACACTGGAAATGTTGCTGTGATTCTTTTGGGACATCTCATGTGGTAGAAGTGACATATGGCTGCCTCCCACTAGTGAGGTTAATTTTGTACTGTTCAGACTCAGCACCATGTCTGTTCATTGATTATGTCATATTGTAGATATTTTGTGCTCTTTACCACTGAGTTCTATCTCCCTGTTTGTGTGTGTCTGTTGTTTTTGTTTGTTTTGTTTTGTTTTTGTTTTTGCTATGTAGCTCTTTGCTGGCCTGGTACTGACTATATATCCCAAACTGGTCTCAAACTTGAGATCCCCCTGACCTAACCTCTAAGAACCATGCTTCTTAACAGATATTTGATGTATGATCATTTTATTCCAAACTTTGTTTGTCTTTTTATTCTCTTGATAGTGTTTTTAATGACTAAAACTTGAAAAAAATTGAAACAATCTCATGTAGCTTAGGCTGACCTCAAACTCAATATGTAGCCAAGGATGACCTTGAATTCATGGTCCTCCTGGCTCCCTTTCTAGTCCTGGGATTGCAAGCAAGTGCCACGACACCTGGTTTATGCAGTGGCAAGAATCAAACCCAGAGTCTCATGTATGCAAGGCAACCTTCTATGAACTTAGCCATATTTCAGGTCCAAACTCTTTTTTAAAGACAGAATCTAACTATGTAGCCTGGCATGCCTGAAACCCATATGTCAACCATATGAGAGTGCTCAGAAAGTGCACGAGTGTGAACATGTGTGAGTGATCAGATATAGCATGTATGGGAACATGCAAATATATGGCAGCATATGACAGGGCTTGGAAAGTGCATGTGTACAAACATGCCTGTACACACTGACGTGTGGCCATGCACAGATAACCCTTGCCTGAATGTGCACATACAGGCAAACATATGGCCATGCTTTAAAACTGCATGCATGTGAATATGTGCATACAGGTTGACCTATGACAGAACTAGAAAATGCATGTGTGTATGTGAACCAGTGAACACATTCATATTTATGATACACTGCACATATACACCTATCTATTACAAGCTAGGAAATACATGTGTTTTTAAAATTGCACATATAGGCCTGCCTGTGAGAGAGCTAGTAAATATACATGTTAGGGATTAGGGTGAGAAGTTAGGGTTATACTGTTGGGGGTTAGATGTTACGTTTAGGGTTAGGCTTAGGGTGCAAGATTAGGATTTGTACAGTAAGCTAGTGTTACAGTTATGGTTACCCTCAATTTTCAGGTTCTGATTACTTTAAGATGTATCATTAGGTTTAGAGGTAGAGTTAGGGATAGAGCTTGTGTTGGGGTCTGGGTCACCATAAGGGTTATGTTTATCATTATTGTTAGGGTTAGTATTCAGATCATAATCATGGCTTTAGTTTGGTTGGAGCTAGTTGACAATGCTACACTTACAGTAGGGGAAGGGGTTTGTCAAGGTTATGAATGATGTGAGGGTAGATTTGCTGTTACACATCTTTAAATTTTTAGGGTTAGGTTCATGGTTATGATTAGGGCTCAGTTTAGGTTATGTCTAACATTAATGTTAGGGTTAGATTTGGGGATCATGTTGGAGTAATAATTATGATTAGGGTAAGTGTGATGGCTGGTTTTATGTCGACACAAGCTAGAGTCATCAGAGACGAAGGAGCTTCATTTAAGAAAATGATTCCGTAAGACTGGGCTGTAGGCAAGCCTGTAGGACAGTTTTTAAATTAGTACTCCTTGGGGCAGGGCCCAGCTCAGTGTGGGTGGTGCCACCCCTGGGATGGCAGTTCTGGGTTCTATAAGAAAACAAGCTGAGCAAGCCAGTAAGCAACACTCCTCCATGGCCTCTGCATTAGATCCTGCCTTCAGGTTCCTGCCCTGCTTGAGCTCCTGGCCTCATTGCTTTTGCTGAACTGTTATATGGACTTGTGAGTGAAATAAACTTCCCTCCCCAGGTTGCTTTTAGTCATGGTGTTTCATCACAGCAATAGAAACCCTAACAAGGCAGTAAGTTAAGTTTAAGGTATGATTAGGGTTAGCATTTGTTTTAAGTTTAATGTTTCCATTTGGTATATCCTTATGTTCAGAGATAGAGTTAAGATTAACAATATGATTATAGTTAATTTTATGTATAGTGATCTGACTAAGGTTATATTTATGACTATGATTTAGGATAATGGTTAAGATTAGACTTAGCAATAGGGTTAGGTTTGGGGTAGGGTTAGAATTAGGGTGATGGCTATGGATGGCGTTAGGGTTAGCATTAGAGTTCTGTTTAGGGCTTATGGTTAGGCTTAGCATTATATTTAGAGTTTAGGATTATGTTTAAAGGTTAACACTATATCTAACTATAACTGTAACCCTAGATTCTAACCCCTAACTCCTAACTCTTAACCTAATACTGAGCCTTAACCCCGAGCCTAACCATAATCCTAGCCCTAATTATAACTTTTTTTGAGACAGCATATCATTATGTAACCCTGACTGGACTGGAATTCTTCATGTAGAGAAGTTAGACCTCAAACTCAGAGATAATCTGTCTACCTCTGCTTTTTAAGTATTAGGACTAAAGGCGGGTTTTTGAGACAGGGTTTTTCTGTGTAGTTCTTGCTGTCCTGGAACTTGCTCTGTAGATCAGGCTGGCCTCAGAGATCTGCCTGATTCTGCCTCCCAAGTGCTAGGATTAAAGGTATATGCTACCACGGTCCGGCTCCTATAGTGAATCTTAAGCCTATCCTAAGTATAATCCTAATTAAACCATCATTGGTAGCACTCACCCTAATACTAACCATACCCTAACCCTAACTCTAGTTCACAATTAATTATAACACTAAATCCTAACCATAACCCTTTTATTAATTGCCTTTGAGATAATTGTTATCATAACATTAGAAAAGTAATAAAACACTCACCTTAACCCTAAAGTCAACAATATCACTGTGGTTGTTTAAATGGAAACAGCCCCCACAGACTCTTATGTTTGAATGTTGGGCCATAGGGAGGGGCACTATTAGGAGGTGTGACCTTGTTGGAGTAGGTGTGGCATTGTTGGAGGAGATGTGTCACTAATTGGTGGGCTTTAAGGTCTCAGAAACTCAAGCCTGGCCAGTGCATCCCTGTTACTTCCTACTACCTGTGGATACAGATATAGAACTCTCAGCTCCTTCTGCAGCACCATATCTGCCTGTATGCCACCATGCTTCCCACCATGACAGTAACAGACTGAACCTCTGAAGCTGCTAGCCAGCCCCAATGAAATGTTTTCCTTTATAAGAGTGGTCATGGTGTCTCTTCACAGCAATAGAAACCCTAACTAAGCAATCACTAATGGAACACTACTGCTAGTCTTAACCCTAACACCAAACCTAACCCTAATTGTAAACTTAACACTATTTCTGATCCTAGCCATAAATATCAATTGTAACCCCTAACTATAATGCCTATCTGTAATACTTGCTTAATCTCTAACCATAAAACAAGTATGAAGAATACCTGACCCTAACCCAAGCAGCACTCTAATACTATCCCTAAGCCTAAGCTTCATCTTAATGCTATCCCTAACAATTGTAGAAGGATGCTTAAAAGAAATCCCAAATTAGCTCAGAATTGAGAAAGAGATGGTTATTTATTTAGGGGTAAACTCACAAATCAGAATCCTCTGCTTGGAAGGAGAACAGAAACCGAATCCAGCAACCGGAAAAAGAGAGCTGAGGCATGCTCTACACTGGCTTATATAGTATAAGAGGCCACGCCCTAGTGTGCGGGTAACCACTGACTGTAAGACTTCCTACAGCAAACAATCACACTGTGACCATCACAGCAATGCTAAGATAACCCTGGCCTTCACTCTAGCTATAGTGGCTCACTGCAGACAATGCTAGGAAGATGCTGTTAACCCTAACTTTAGTAGTAACCCCACCCTCACCCTCTTTTCCATTTCCTACTTTAGAGTAGCTCCATTGGGATATAATTTGTATAATAAAATTACTTCCTTTACAATAGACATTTCAAGGGCTGGAGAGATGGCTCAGAGATTAAGAGCACTGACTGTTCTGCCAGAGGTCCTGAGTTCAATTCCCAGCAACCATATGGTGGCTCAGAACCATCTATAATGAGATCTGGCACTATCTCTTGGAAAGCATATATATAATAAATAAATAAATAAACAAAAAACAATACACATTTCGAGACTCTTTAGCGTTTTGAAAGTTGAACACCATCACCACAGTCTAACATTTTTATTATCTCAAAAAGGAACCCCATACCCCTAATGCTCATTAGCAGTTAACTCTCAATTCCCATCTTCCCTCAACCATCAACCTACTTCTCTCCGGGTTGATCCATTCTGGACATTTCATATAAATAGAATCATATAATCTGTGCTCATATGTGACTGGCTTCTTGCAGTTAATGTCTTCTAGGTCAACTCATGTCCTATCATATATCAGCACTTTATTCCTTTTTGGTGAATAACAGGCCATATTGTGGTTTCATGTTTTGTCCATCCATCCATCCATCCATCCATCCATCCATCCATCCATCCATCCATCCATCCGTTGATGGACATTTAGGTTGCTTCTGCTTTCTTGGGTATTGTGGATTAATGCTATAATGGACATTCTTGCACACATTTTTATCTGAGCATGTTTTTATTTGTCCTAGTTTTATACCAAAGAGAAATCTTTAATGAGGTGCCAATAGAGGTGACCACAAAGCAAAATCCAAAAGGAAAACAGGCTGCACAGGGGAACTGATACGATCTAGAGTAACCAATCACCATATACCAGGTGCTATTATCATTTCTGGCAAGAAATATATCTTCTTTTATATGTGAAAGAAAGCTCAGAGAAGCTAAGTAACGTGTTTGTGGGCACACCAAAAGGAAAGATTTGGGGTTATTTCTAAAAGTCCGCCTGGGCAAGAACAACTCACAAAGGGGAGTCAGTATTCACCAAAAGTGCTAGTGGGTAGCCAGAGGAGTTTCGGATTTCTACCTTCCCTTTTTTCTGCCTGTGAAAAGTGGCCTTGAATCTGACCAGAAGTAAAAAATTTTAAGTGGATCCACACTGTGAATTGAAACCAAGTGGGTTAGCAGCTGTACCACATTTGAAGGTCACTGAGTCTCTGGGTCTGTCACACACCATTTGCATTTTCAGCAAAGTCGCTAAGCAGCAGGGAAGTCGTCCTCTGTCCACCTTCTTGCCCTTTTTCCTCTCACCTGGTAGGCCACAGGATTCCTCAGTGTGGGCCCCACTGGTAACCAACCATATTTTTCGCACCACTGGAGCTGGCCGCCTAAGCATCTTGTCTCTGGACAAACACACATCTCAACTACTCAAGAGCTGTAAATCCTGATTCCTCTTAGAGGCTGCGCTTCAAGTCACGTGCGGGCGCCACCACGTGATGCGGACCACGTGATCCCACAACACCCGGTAGGCAGTGCGGTAGAGACTCCGGTAGTGACTTTCGAGCTTGCTGAGTGGCAGTGTCATTGTGGTGAGGACGGCGGCCCGGGAAGGCAGGGCTGGAGCCTCTTCCGCCCCAGACTCAGTGCTGCTTCTCGTCCTTCCCGCTGCAGATGAACCGGACAAGCCCCGACACGGAGCGGCCTCCGGCGTCCGAGCCCGTGTGGGAGAGGCCCTGGTCTGTGGAGGAGATCCGCCGCAGCAGCCAGAACTGGTCGCTGGCGGCCGACGCCGGCGTGAGCGCAGGGCCCTGGGCCCAGGGAGGGCCAGAGCTGCGGTTACCCTGCAGCCTAGGGGAGGGACGCCTTCCAGTACTCAGGCGCAATCGCAGACACCCGGGAGGGTCGGCCCTGCCCTGCACTCTGCCGCGCAGACGCGGGTTACCTTCCGTGCTGAGACTTTCCAACCTTGCCCTTCACACCATCCTGCTGTCCAGAACTGTCTCTGCCCTGTTCAAGGATTGCTGTCTCTACGGAGGCGCTTCTGTATTGGAACTGGGATAAATGGGGCAACAGATATTCTTGAGTAGGACTCCACACTTGGAACGCGAGAGCTCAGAACTTTCAGTTTCACAGTTCCATACAAGTAGGATTTGGGGTGTTTTGTTATACTACACTTACAATGTGGTCTCTGGAGAGTGAGAACCGAACAGGCCTATAAATCCGTCTAGAAATGTGATAACAAGTGTTTGTGGTCTGGATGCGCTTACCTGATGAGCTTTCTTAATGCTTTTCCGTGTCACTGGACTCCAGATCAGAAGTAGCATCCCTTCTATATAACACCTGAAGAAAAGGAAAGGGTTCTTTGTTTGTTTTGCCCCAAATGTAATGTTGATACTTCTGTATGTTCCTTTCCAAAACAGCTACTACAGTTTCTACAGGAATTCTCGCAGCAGACTATCTCCAGGACCCATGAAATCAAGAAACAGGTGGATGGATTAATTCAGGAGACCAAAGCGACACATTGTCGTCTGCACAATGTTTTCAATGACTTCCTCATGCTCTCTAATACCCAGTTCATTGAGAACGTGAGTTCTTTCAGTACATCTGACGTTGCAAATAATCCCTTTCGGGGAGTAAGAGCTAATGTAATTTGAGATGATAACTAGGTTCTCTTCTAAGTTTTGGTGGATAGCTTGGTTCTTGGTAACTGAAGCTCCTTTCTCTAGAATCAGTGTCTTATATTAGTAACGTTTTTGGCCTTTCTAAGCCAAAAAAAAAACATCAAAAAACAAAAAAAACTAAGTTTGCCTCACTCGGTTTTACTATTTTTAGTTTTGAGGGTAATGAACAGTTGGGCTGAATTGTGTGCCTCTCCAAAAAGCTGCTATGCTCACTGGGTGAGATCAGCTATGTTGACTGTTTGAGCATCACTTTTGGCTTCAATTACTGATTGGGGTCCTTTATGTTTTGATCAGTTTTGTAAGTGGAGGCAGATGTTTACTGTGCATTTTGTCCACCACAGTTTTCTTAACATGGCTGAATCTGTGACAGAGAATCAGCAGTCAGCATGTGGCTGTGCTTTAACCAAAGCACATGTGAGTTTTGTTTTCATAGTGAGTTTCTGTGAGCTGCTAGGAATACACAGGTCGATTATCTTAATAAAGCTCTGATAGAAAAGAAACACGTCTTCCTGGAGCCGGTCGAGCAAAGGGAAGGCTGTTATGAGAATGGGGGGGAAGCTTAGTTCACATGATCAAAGAATGTCTTTCTGAATTCATTTGTGAAAAGGCATTTTCTGGGGGGGGGCTTTGTTTTTTGTTTTTATTTTTCTTTTGCTTGCTTTTTGCTCATCTTTGGTTCTCACTGGTCTGGAACTTGCTATGTAGACCAAGTGTCCCTTGAACTCACCTTGAAGTTCTCACCTCTACATCTCAAGTACTGGGATTACAAGTGTACAGTCCTACACCCAGCAGTGAGGAGAGAATTATTAAAATAAGTTGTATCCCCTGATGTTGTTAGGTGTAAAGTACTAAACGTAATTTCCAAAATGGTTAAGATCATAGAGCCCATGATTTAGGATTGTGAAAATATCAGTGCCATGTGGGCTGTTGATGTGGCATGTTTGCATAATTTTGGAGCTCTAACTGGAATGACGCACCTCATGTTCCATCATGTTTGAGACATGGGATATGGTGAGGGCTTTTTGTTTACTATTGCATGTGCTGGACTAGCTGGCTCCTTGGGCTAACTACCCCACCAATTATTTTCTTTACTGGCAAAGGGAAACATTGATTGTTTGAAACTTAACTTGTATTCATGTAAACCCAGTACAGACCGAATTTACCTCATCTGTCTGGGATTCTTGGGACTAGAAATTGTTCATATTTCAGATGTTTAAGATGTGCAGACCTTCCCGGTTCATCACCCCTAAGCTGAAACATGTCCAAAACATTTTTGAATTTCATGTCAATACTCAGAAGGTTTTGTATTTCAGAGTTTTGGATTGGCCTGCTCAAGCTGAAGACATTTCTTAAGTGCACAGGACCAGGCTGGTCAGCCTGAGCATTTGTCTCTCTGGAAGGGTCAGTTAGGGGATGACTGGAGCACCACCACTTTCCATCAGGCTGGGCTGGATGTTCTTCTCGCGCTGTTCTCATTGTGCACCTCTCTTGCTACATCAGATTCTCAGCTCTTCTTGCACTTAATGTTGCAGCTGTAGATCAGGGAGCAGCAGGAAGTTTTCTTCTGTACTCGATGTGCCTGTGCCAGAATGGTCCCAGATCACACTTTTTCAGGAGGAGGCATCATAAGCTTCGTTTTCCAATCACAAACTTTAATTAGCTCTTCTCCCCCTCTTCCAGTGTCTTCTGGCAAAGTTTTCTTAGAATTTTCTACAGCCTAGGTTTTATGAAAACTTTTTGTTAATTGTTCTTGATGTCTACTTTTGTGGACTGTGGATTCTGTATTTTCATCCATCTCTCTGTCTCCTTATGAGTCCTTATTCCTCTCCCCTTCCAGTCTGCGATCAGCTTTCTTCCTGAGTGCGTTGGTGCCGTACCAAATGGAACTGCTTCCAAGACCTTTTGTAATACCACATTGTACAGCTTCTTCCTGTTTGTGGAGCAGCTGAGGATGTTCAGAGAATAGATAGTGCTTAAGAAAACTGAAAAAAAAAATCAGCCTGACAAAAATACCTGTTGCATTTGCTGCTCTCCTATGTGTTTTCTTCAAACTCTGACATTGGTTCTACTCTTCGTGCTAGGATGCTGCTGTCATTTAGGTTTGTGGAAATTCTTTTGAGAGATTATTTAAAGTCAGTTGGGTTTTGTTAGTCTCAGAGGCAGCCCCATAATTACAAACTGCATTCTAGAATTAGTGAAGCAAACTGGACTTTCTAGGGCAATAGAACAGTTGGGGCTTTTGAGGGAAATAGAAGCTATGTAGAACCATTATTAGTAAGGAGAGGGAGTCCTGAGAGAGAAGAGCTCATTAGTGCTTGCCTGTGTTTTAGTATCTAATCAGAAAGCGACCCAGTTTTTAAGGCAGCCCCCCCTTTTTTTGAGACAGAGTTCCCGGCTGACCTCAGATTCAGCAGTCCTGGTTAATAGCTTTAGTTTGTTAAAAGATCATAAGGAAAATTTAAAAACCAATTGCTAAAGAATTTTTAGCTTTCTGGGGAAAAATTAAAAAAGAAACAATTGATTTTTCTCAGGATTATTTTGTCAGTTATCAAAACCATGTTTCCATCATCTCCCCCCCCCCCGCCCCATGCCTTTATTTTTTAAGAAACAGATATTATTACTAAACTGAGAGAGAATCAACAATTTGGGGTTAAAGTTCAGAATCTTAATGGCTGTAATACTCTGCACATGATGCCCCTCTACCATCCTTCTTTATCTTACAGATTTTACTTTCTATAAAGTAGCCTTGGAGCTCCTGAGTGTCTTGCTACAGGCTCTGTATGCCCTTTGATTTCATCTGTCTGTCTGTCAGATTAACCCTAAGCCTCAATACTAGGCCGTACCTCTTGTCAAGAACTCACGAAACATCCCATGTCTTTTTAATATTTCACTATTATTATTGTTTCATTTTTTTTTTAAGACAGAGTCTCACCATTTAACCTAGTTGTCTGGAACGTGATATATAGACTGGGCTGGCCTTGAACTCATGGAGATATGCCTGTTTTTGCCTCCTGAGTTCTGGGATTAAAAGGATAGGCTACCATACTCGATCCACATGTCATTTATTAGCAGTCTAACAGTCTTAATTTTTTTTTAAATTTTCATTGTATATTTGCATTGTATGTGGTACTGTGTTTTATGGCATTTTCATGTAAGTACACATTACTTCTTAGCAATGCTATTTTTAAAGTTACTTAACAAGCCTTAGTATCTAGCTAAACATATTCAGAGGTCTTAGCACAGTCTGGATACATAGAGACCCTAGATGTTTAAATAATTAAATGGGAAAAGGACCAGAGCTGTGAGACCTGCCCTTTTCACTTGTTTTCTAGGACATATACCCCACTTTTCCAAATGAGGAAAGTTTCTGTGAGGACAAATACCAAAGATCCTTAACAATTCTAGTCTACGCCTGTCTGAGTGCTCGTGAAGCCAAGCTGGGAGGTCAGCCTGAGAAGGAATTCCAGTGGTCACCTGCTGTTTCTGAGCACTTCCACTCTCAGTGACTGTGTGGGCTTCACGCCTTCCCAAACTGCTTGGTGTTTTAGATGTGACATTGGTCTCACCAGCCCCAGGATGTTGATATATTGAGGGGTGGATTATAGTTATGGGCGTGGGGGGGGGGATGGGAGGCTATGAGAGCCGGGTATTGACAATTTAGACTTTAGTCAGAAACCCGGCCTGTTCAGCTTAGAGGTCCTGCCATACAAATTTGAAACAACTACAGTAGCTACCCTATCTTAAAATCTCCACTTAAAGATTCATTTACTTGGTTGGGGATTTAGCTCAGTGGTAGAGTGCTCGCCTAGCAAGTGCAAGGCCCTGGATTTGATCTCAGCTCTGGGGTGGGGGGAGAGATTCAAGTACTTTTTTTGTTCTCATATTGGAAGTGTTTGGTAAGGTTTGGTATAGGACAGATAGCAGGAAAAGTAAGAATAAGGAAAGTCATCTGACTTGCAGAGACTACTGGGGAAGCTGGGGGACAATGTTCTGCTCTCACGCAGACATCAGTATTAAAAAAAAACACCCCAAAAAGAGAAGCCTACAGTGTAGAAACTTCTTGTGAATGTTATTTTGTATTTTTCTTTAGTTCGGATGTTACACTCTGTGTGTGCGCGCGTGCGTGCATGTGCACATGCAAACATTTGCAACCTACATATTTCTTAATATTAAAATCATTTTTACACAGCTTTGAGACTTTTATGTACTTAACTTTTTTTTTGAGACAATGTTTCATATAGCTTAGGCTGGCACCAAACTCCCTATGTTGTCAAGGATGAGTTTCAACTCCTGCTTCTCCTGCGCCTCCCAGTGCTGGGATTCGAGGCCACCTGTCTTATGAACCTAGTCTCACTCCCGCTATGTGATTATATCAATGTAACATTCTGCTATCAGTTTTAATTAAATGTTTCATTTGTTTAGGAAAGAACAGAGAATAACCACACATGGTTAGAATGGGCAGCACCGAGAGCTAATACCAGATTTTAATATTTTTCCATATTTGCTTCATAGGAACCATTATCTCTTTCCCCATCTCCATTTCTTCCTCTCAACTGTAATCTTTTTGTGGGAGGATATTTGTATGTCTGCATTTTCATTTCTTTGTTCCCTGAGAGTATGTATTTATTGTTATGTATATGTGCATGTATGTTGTACAGCTTTTTTCCTCACTGACTTATGTGCAGGTTTATGTGAACATAAACTTAGTTTACCATGTAATTTTCTTTGTTCTTTACTCTATGCTATTAAATATCATAATAATATACTTACTAGGGAAAGTTACTTTAACAGCTCTGTTTTATCAGATAGGATCTTGTTGCCTAAGCTAGCCATGAATTCACTGTCTTCAGCTTTAGATTGCTGAAAGTGGTGCTATAAGCATGAACCACCATGGTCAACTACTCATATAACTTCTTTATATTTGGAAATGGTAATCATTATTTTATCTTTGTTTTTTTAACTTTCCTCTATGAATTGACAATTCTGACCCAGGTTGAGAAAAGCCCTAACTTATGGATATAAACATTTAGAAGATATATTGATAATGTGTCATTTTAGCAAAAACAGTAGTAGTTCAAACTTGATGGCCTCTGACCTCCCAAGCATGGGATTTTGAGACCTGGTTTATAGAACATGGTGTTAATTTCTTCTTGGGGAGCAGGTCTCAGATCCAGTTAGAAAGCCATTGGCCATCACCACAACAGTCAGGCCACTCAGGTTGATACTGTTGTGCACAGTGTCTGCCTCTGGGGAAGACATTGCTTACTGTTTTTTTCCAAGCTGTTACTTGCATAGTATCTTCCAGGTCTATGAAAGTTATCCAGCAAAGAGGACATTCCAGCCTGTTTCCAGCCAGATTTCTCTATGTACCACAACCAAAGTGTTATGTCCTCAGTAATAGGGTCTTCTCATCTAGTTTTCATGGGTACAGGTTGATTATTCTTGATCCAAAATGAAATGAAATGAAGTGAAATCTGGAACTTTGTGTGCCTCAGCTTTAGATTTTGTATTTTCTAATTAGGGATACTCATAAAGTCTCTGCAGATATTCTAAAAATCTCAAATTTAAAAACTTCAGATAAGCAGTATTGAGCTTGTATTAACAATTTTTAAGTGACTTAGGGAGTTTCTTTTCAAAAGTGCAGCTCAGTGTGTCTCCATGTAGTCATAAACCTTTGAAACCCTATGGTCTGACTGCAGAATGTTTTCATTGTCCTCTTATATAAGTTAGGGTTCTCTAAAGGAACAGAACTGATAGGGTGAACATGTTTATTAAAAGAGGATTTATTAGATTGGTTTGCAGGATCTCATTTAGCTAGTCCCAGGAGAGACTTGAGAGTGCAGTAGCTATTCAGTCCAGGAGCTTGATTATCCCAGCAGTCCCCATCTGGTGTTGGAGGCCTGGAGGATTGCTGGAGAGCCACTCTCTTCAGTCCCCTAGAGTCCTGAAGAAATTGTTTCTAACACTAGCAAGAGAATGCCTTAGCAACAGGATAGATGAACTTGCTAGCAAGAGTGAGGACACATGGGCAAAAGCAAAGTTTCCTTCTTCCATGTTCTTTTATGTGGGCTGCCACCAGAAAGTACGATCCAGATTCTGGGTGGGTCTTCCTGCTTCAGATAATAAGATAAAAAAATTCCTCACAGGATTGCCAGTAGCTTGAGTTTTAGTTGATGTCCAATATTTAGTTGACAATATTAGCCATAATACCCACTTACTGATTGTTTTTATAACAAACATGTTATACTCCAGTTGTTAAAAAAAAAAAATTGCAGTGAGTTTCCAGAATGACAGACTTGTCTTGTGAGAGAGGTTCTTCTTTGACTGTGCATCTTCTGGCAAATTGTTAGTGATTTTGCCTTTTTTTTTTTTGATTTATATGAGGTAAGTATAAAATTTTTCAGTCATTTTAAGCAATAAAATAAAAGTAAATTTTACCTTTATCATATTCCTTATTCCATTTGTTATTTATCTAGTTGGTAAGTTATACCAGTTGATATTGGCAGTGGTCTTGGATGAATGTACCTGTATTGTAGCCCTGTTAGAATTATGCATTAGGTTAAGTTTTTTTTTTTTTAAAGTGTACCAATTGTTATTATAGTGGTTTCAGAACTCTTTGATCAGTCTCGTTTCCTAGTCATTCATGTCTGTGTCTAAAATTTAACTTTAGGTGAATTAACTGCTGTTCTTAGTTATTCATCCATGATCCTTTGGTAGTGGTACCAGTTGTTTTTCTGAAAAACCATTTTCCTCTTTTTAAAAATATTTCTTTGTGCTTCCTTACTTAGCGGGTGTACGATGAAGAGGTGGAGGAGCAAGTGCTCAAGACCGAGGCAGAAAAATCAGAGCAGGTACTTGTGTTCAATCCTTCTTTCCTCGAATCACTAACTGTGAGAAGCAATGGGGGTGATGTGGACCGGGACCATCCTTGAATCACTAACTAAGAAGCGATGGGGCTGATGTGGACCGGGACCATCCTTGGATCACTGACTGTGAGAAGCGATAGGGACTGATGTGGACCGGGACCATCCTTGAATCACTAACTGAGATGCGATAAAGGGCTGATGTGGACCGGGACCATCCTTGGATCACTGACTGTGAGAAGCGATAGGGGCTGATGTGGACCGGGACCATGCTCCTTTGGCAGTGGGCCAGTAGAACTCTTGCATTTTTTTTCCTGAAGCTTACCCTGTTAATATATAGATGAAATTCTGACTCCCAGCATAGAGTAGAGCAGAAGGCACAGAGTAAACAGCACAGGATTTCAGGCCACAGCCTCCTTCTGCTTCCTCCCTTTTTCTCTTCTCCTTTCCTCTTTCTACCCTTTAAAGATCTAGAAGTCACTCTTCTCAAAGTTCACACAGAAAGAAGTCACGTTCTGTGTTTTGGGAAATGAATGTAACAGAAGTGAGGTCTGTGAAGACCCAGTTTCCCCAGCTTTTTTTTTTTTTTAGGTTTATTTATTATGTATACAGTGTTTTGCCAGCATGTGTGCTGCAGACAGAAGAGGACACCAGATCTCAGTCTAGATGATTTTGAGCCACCATGTGGTTGCTGGGAATTGAACTCAGGACCTCTAGAAGAGCAGCCAGTACTCTTAACCTCTGAACCATCTTTCCAGCCCCTCCCCAGCTTTTTGTGACTGTTTTAATCTTGTTTTTTTAGATCAGAATTATATAGTAAGGTAAATAGAGGTTTGGTGCATACACATTTGAGGACCCCATAGGGACTACAAGGTGTGTTGGGACACATCTTGTTGGGACAGCGTGGACTGTACAGTGAGCAGTTGTGGGCTCTGTCACAGAAATGCAGGAACTGGTGACTTAGCACACTTGCTCTCAAGTGGTTTCCTTGTCTGTTGAGGCCATAGGTGGTTGTTGATCTGAACTGCAATGCATGGTTGGTGTTTTGAAAGGTCACACAAGAAGACATTTGTTGTTAAGCTAGCTGGGGAAACCTTCAAGGATGAGATTTTATACAGGTGAGAAAAGAGGTCAAGTAAAAGCCAGTGGGTAGGCCACGCCAACAGGAGAAGCCATGTTGCTAAGGTTGTTGTAAGTAAAAGCCAGTGGGTAGGCCACGCCAACAGGAGAAGCCATGTGCTACGGTTGTTGCTTTGTTCTGGTTTAGTACCAGGGATTGCACATAGGGCCTCATGCATGTTGTGCAAGCTTCCTACAACTGAGCTTCATCTCCATGGACTGGGTTTGTGGAAGCTTGTGGAGGTTCGAAAAGAGAAGGAAAGGAAGGAAGTCACTGAGGGCTGTGTGCTTTGGAAAGTGGCCAAGGGATCAAGGAACTGCAGTTCTTACCTTTTCTTCTGGGACTTGCCATGTGACCTGTGCGTATACATCCTTGTTTAGTCCACACTGGTGTCCACACCTAAGAAGGAGATTCTGGGCCTTACTTTTGTGTGCTCTGGCTAGTACTCCCTCCTCTTGTTCAGACAAGCATGGCAGACAAGTAAACATTTGAATATGTTTATTGTGAAAGTCACTTTCAGTCAGGTCTGACTTCCTCAGAAAAAACTAAGTCAGTTGGAAAGGTTAATATTCTACCAGAACTATTAAGAAGTGAAGCTGTTAGATTGGCATATTAGAAACCATCTGTGGCTCTTCCTGTTCCTGGCATTTGTAGGAAAGTGAATTTTATTTTTAATAGTACACAATGCATTTGCTACTCAGCAAAATGCAGTAGTGTGGTTATATCAAGCCAGCATTACATTTAATAGTGGTTAGTAGGTAGTGATATGTTTGCTGAGCACCTATTGGCAGAGTGTTTGCCTAACACACGTCCGCCCCAGGTTCTATTCTCCACTAGTCTAAAGATCAGTAAGAGTCATTAAGCAGACCTTTTTTTTTTTTTTTTACAAAAGTGTTTTCATAGTCTCAGTTTTAGTTTCTAATTTGAATGTTCCTCTGATTTTCCAGATGGAAAAATTGGATTTCTAGAGTTTAAGTGGTTTGATAGATGTCCAGAAAGCAACAAAACTGAGATTTAAAGCTTGTACATTTACTCCCAAGTCAGTATCAGAAAGCAACTTTGTTAACATTTTGAATTAAAAGTTTTGGAGGAGGGTATGACTTTAGGGTTGGCATATGGGAGGCACACTGAAGAATATTCTGTTTGTAGGAGAAGACTCGGGAACAGAAAGAAGTAGACCTGATTCCTAAAGTCCGGGAGGCTGTGAACTATGGGCTACAGGTCCTGGATAGTGCGTTTGAGCAACTTGACATAAAAGCAGGGAACTCGGACTCTGAAGAAGATGATGCCAATGAGCGGGTGGAACTGATCCTTGAACCAAAGGTAAAGGCATTCAGTTACAATGTTATGTCTTGACTGTTTTGCCAGGCATGGGTGTGTAAGGCATGGACATTCCCAAATTGACCCCTTACTTGACACACTGAGCGTTTCAGTGGCACAAGGCAGGTGGAAGCTGCAGGCAAACCCCCTCCTCTTTTAGGGTGTTTATAGTTTGGTATAGTCTGTGGCAGAGGAGGCATTGACATGGGCAGCCATCCCCAGAACCCTGAGACAAAACTGACTTACAGCTCAGACGTTAAGGTGAAGGATGAGATTTTTAATTGGAATTGGTTAGTTTTTAAATTTTATTTTATTATTATTTTTTGTTTTGTTCTATGTAGCATGAGGGGTTGCTTGTTGGGGTTTCTGTCCAGCCTGGTCCCCCAGCCATTTAGTCCCAGAGAAAATCACAGAGAGTCTGCATTAGGTTATAAACTGATTGGCCTATTAGCTCAGGCTTCTTATTAGCTCTTGTAACTTACATAGCCCATTATTCTTATCTATGTTAGCCACATGGCTCAGTACCTTTCTCCGCGGGGCAGGTCACATCCTGCTTCTTCGGTGGTCTGGCCAGGAGTGCAGAAAGGGCTTCCTTCTACCCAGAATTCTCCTGTTCTCATTGCACCACCTCTACTTCCTGTCTGGTTTTCCTGCCGATACTTCCTGCCTGTCTACCAACCAATCAGCGTTTATTTAAAACATGATTGACAGAATGCAGACAATTCTCCTGCACCAGTTCTATTTTTCTAGACAGGGTTTCTCTGTGTAACAGTCCTGGCTGTTCTGGCACTCATTCTGTAGACCAGGCTGGCCTCAAATTCACAGAGATCTGCCTGCCTCTGCTTCCAGAATGCTGGGATTAAAGGTGCGCGCCACCACTGCTTAGCCAAATTTAGTTTTTTAATACTTAAACTTTGTCATTGATGTGTTTGTATGGGGGCGTGCATGTCCCGTGGCACAGGACCAAGAGAGGATAACTCTGGAGTCGGTTCTCTCCTGACTTTACCCTTTTCAGTCCTGGGGATTGAACTCTAGTCTGCAGGCCTTTACCCACCTAACCATCTTGTGGCTCATTTTTTTTATTTAAAATGAAGTTTCGTTTGTTTTTAACTTTTAGTAAAAGAAACATTTATATATTTATCTTGTACATGTTTTGAAATATCCATTCGTTGTAGAATGACTTATTCGAACGTGTGTATATCTTGTGTATCCACTCATGATGAGAATACTTAAAATTTTTCAGTGATTAAGAAATACAATGAATTTTGTAAATTATAGTCAACATGTTGTATTGTTGTCTCTTGATCATATTTCCTCTAACTGATGGGTTTTTTTTGTTCTGTTTGAGATTGTAATTTAATTACAATGTTTCTCTTTTTCTTTTCCTCCTTATTCTTCTCTCCTCTTTCCTTCAAATTCATGGTCTCTATTTTCATTGTTTTAATTATTTATGTGTTTGTGTGTGTGTATGTGTGTGTGTGTATACATTTGTTGTTCTTGTGTTTGGTTTTTCGAGACGGGGTTTCTCTGTAGCTTTGGAGCCTGTCCTGGAACTAGCTCTTGTAGACCAGGCTAGCCATGAACTTACAGAGATCCACCTGCCTCTGCCTTCTGAGTGCTGGGATTAAAGGCATGTGCCACCACCGCCCAGCTATGTGTATATATATTTTTAATGTATCAGTGCTCTGTCTGCATGTATGTCTGCATGCCAGAAGAGGGCATCCAATCGCATTATAGATGGTTGTGAGCCACCATATGATGGCTGGGAATTGAACTCAGGACCTCTGGAAGAGCTATCAGTGCTCTTAACCACTGAGCCATTTCTCCAGCCCCGTTTTCATTGTTAATATATACCTATTTATAACCTGTTGATTCTGTGTGTTATTACTTGTATGTATGTTTTCAGGGATGATCGTTTGGCATTGGACAACCAATTGGTGTGCTCTTCCCTGGGGAGTACCACCTCTCCCCCTCCCAGCTTTTCTCAGTTGCTTGCAGTTCTTTGTGTAGGGTTCAGGCCTTGGGGGCTTTTCCCGGTGCAGTTTGGCACGTTCGTCAGTGTTGGTGTCATTCTTTTTTAGCTCATGTTTGGGCCACCTGAAGTTTTGTGCCCTTTGACCAAACTCTTTCCCTTTTGTTCCTAGTCTTTGGATTGGGGCTAGATGAATAGGGAAGCTCCCGAGGAGCAGATATTCTGTGCTTAGGAAGACTTCAGAGAGGCATTTGGCTTGTTTGTTGCTTGGAGTGTTACAGGTAAAGTCACCAGGAGCTTCCTGTACAAGCTTCCTCTTAGAAGTGGGTCTGGGGAAGTTAATGCCATGAAGTGTAAGAATTCTTCCTGATCCCCAGGAGAGAGGCTGTGGCCACGCCTAATGTCTCAGAGGGACAGCCAGCCTTTCCCCCAGCCGTGGAAATAGTATGTAGTCCATAGGTGGAATGCTTTCTTGGCTCTGAAGTTTGACGTAACTTTATGTAGCAGGTGGGTGCTATGGATTCCTTTATTACTTCTGTTGCTTTGTCGCCTGGGTTTACTGTATCAGTGTCACTTTCTAGATTCTTAAGTGTCATTGGCTGGGAGTAGGGGGTGACAATATTTATTCCTCTGTTTCTTAGGCTACTGTTTTCTCCCAAACAGAGATACTCCTCAGTCTTTGAACTACTTACTTCGCTATGCTAACTGTAGATAATTTGGTTAGTACCATTGTCTCATACTCCTTTGCTTTATGGATACCTAGCCAGCCTTTTTTTGCTCTGCTGAAGGCTTAAGAAATCCCTCCCAGTTCCCATTGTGCCTTGTCTTGTTCCCTCTGCTCCATTCTGTCTGGATTTGTCTACTATTGTCTCAGCATCTAATAACATTTGGCTTATTTCCTTGTTTCTCTCCAAATTTTGGGCTATTATCAATGATTCTCAAAATAAGTATGTGTTTTTATGTGTATGGTAATATTTAAACGGTATTGGTCAGCCAAAGAATTAAAGAATTTTAAAGATAGAGTCACACTTTGTAGTCTTGGCTGGCCTAGAACTTGCAGTATTGCTGTCTTTTCAGAAGATAATTTTGATGTGTAAATGTTGTATGTTTACAAAGGGAGGCCCACCAGTACTGGGCTTTCTGTTTGTTTGCTTTTGATAGAATAAGGGGAGGTAGGTGTTATCATGGCTTCTAGGCTTCTGGATTTCCATCCTTAGGCCTCCTCTGGAACACTTTATTGGGAGGTATATTCCTTGATTTGGTTACTGCTATAAACCTTTCACAGGCATTGCTAGTGTCGTTATTGCTGATGTATTTGGGGAGGAAGTCAGCTTTGCCTTGCTATCTTTACCTAGGACTTAATGTTTTAAAAATCAAATGTTTAACCTTGCCGTGTTTCATATTTTCTACTTGTATTGATTACCTTAGCTTGTGTGACATAGTCAGATGCAACAGATCATAGTAGAGCACTTGCCTTTATTTTCAACCCATGTGTTTAATGGCTGTGCCCTTTCTTTCCTTGAAGGATCTCTACATTGACCGCCCTTTACCCTATCTCATTGGGTCAAAGCTCTTCATGGAACAGGAAGATGTAGGGCTTGGAGAGCTGTCCAGTGAAGGTACTCTTTCTCACCAATATTTTTGTCGTGTTTAACATATCTTTTGTGTTAAACTAATTTAAACTTTATATTACTTACAAGAGCAGTGGAGAGAACAGTAGACCTCCCTCAGGCTTGCCAGCTAATGCTGTACTTAGTTCTTTCATTCTCTGTCTGTATATCATAATTTGTCTGACCCTCCATTACCCTAGTGTTTTCTGGATATTTCCTACGAACAAGGACATTTTCTTAACATAACCACACTGTAAAGTGGTCAATTTCAAGAGATTTTTCTGTTACTCAATCTTTGGTTATATTCACATTTTGTCTCTTGTTCCATTTCTGTCACTTTCTCTGGTCTGAGACTTGAAGCATTTATTTGTTAAGTTGCTCTAGTCACCTTTTATTTTAATTTCATTTAATTTTTTTGTTTATTTAGTTTCTGTATGTGTGTGTGGACAACCTAGGGGAGTCAGTCCTCTGTTCTGTCATGTGAATTCCAGAGACAAACTCCAGTCATCAGGACTGGTGGCAATTGCCTTTACCTGTTCTCACTAGTCAACTTTTAGTCTGATACAATTTCTTCCTTCGCTTTTTTGTAACCTTGACATTCATGTAGATCGAGGCTAAGTTATGATTTATTTTAATGCATGGGAAGTACTTTGAAATTGTATTATTAACAAAGATGGTTTCATTCCATTAAATGTCAGCAGCTTCATCTAAGTCTCTTTGATGCTGTTGTGCCTGGCATCTTTGAGAAGGAGCTACAGGGATTTTCTGATAACATGGTGTTCATGTTTACATTTCTTCCTGACAGAAGGCTCTGTAGGCAGCGACCGGGGAAGTATTGTGGACAGCGAAGAAGAGAAAGAAGAGGAGGTGAGGACATGGTATAACCAGGTCGCAGCAACAGGAAACTTAGGATGCGTGGAGCAGGCTGGGCATGTAACATGCTTCAGAATTAGTGAACGCTTCGTAAAACTGAAGGGTCAGAATCTGAAATGTTTTCTTAGGGTTGAAATTTTTTTTTTTTAAATTTGTACAGAGAGAAGTAAGAGAAACTGCTTTGATCTCTTACCGTTACCCACCTGCCCTCCTTTCTTTCATGCCCCATTATATTTTGCGGAGAGAACATCTTAGACACTGTGCTATAGCTTCTGCCTGAAACTTAGTCTTGGAATGTGTCCTTCTTGAATAATCCTAGAAAAAAATAAAAATCTGCAATGAACAACTTTTAAAAAAAGTTATTATTGTTATTACTAGTGTGTATGAACAACTTTAAAAGATTGATCATCATCATTATTATAGTCATTATTTGTGTGTGCATGTGCACGCACACACTTGCGCACGCACACATTTGAGTGCCTGTATGTGCAGGTGCCTGTGGAGACCAGAAGAGGATGTCAGATCCCCTGGACCTGGAGTTACAGGCAGTTGTGAGCTGCCTGATATGGGTGCTGAGAACCAAACTCTAGTCCCTTGCAAGAGCAGCGCACTGTCTTTACCGCTGAGCCACCTCTTCAGCCCTTGAATACTTTTTTAAAGCCTTCTGATCCAGTGTCTTAAGTTCCACGAGTAAAATCATCTAGAGTCTGGGGCTCTGAGTTGTTCCTTCAGACAATGAGCATGAGATTCTAAAAGGAAACCATTTTGTGTACCTGATTTTCATTTCTTAATTGTTCCCTCACCCACCCCCCTTTCCTGCATTTCTTCTCCAGCCATGCAAATGGAAACCCTAGCAATAGAAATAAACTTGTCTGTTACTTTGCTGTAGATAATTATCCTCCGAGTCCTTTGCTTTTAGCTGTCAGTGTAGCTCTTTATCAAATCAGTGTAGTAAACACTGATGTTCAATTCTTGAGCTGAATGAAGTAGTTATCCTATTAGAGGGAACGCAGAGAGTGTAGTCCAAAATGTAAAGCAACCCAAACCAGCCTTCTGATTTCATTAAATGATCTTTCTTTAAATCGGAAGGTTAGAATTGGGAAATACAAATGATAGAAATGAGTTATTAGAGTGTAGTAAGAGGGGCGCAGGGCCCCTTTGTTCTGTCCCGCCCAGCGCCCGGTGCGTACCCGAAATAATTACACAGAAACTGTATTCATTGAAATACTGCCTGGCCCATTAGCTCTAGCCTCTTATTGGTTAACTCTCACATATTTGTTTAACCCATTTCTAATAATCTGTGTGTCACCAAGAGTCGTGGCTTACCGGGAAAGATTCAGCGTGTGTGACCTGGCAGGTTTCATGGCGGCAGCTCTCTCTAACTCTGTCCCCTTCCCAGCATTCTGTTCTCTTTATCCTGTCTATCTAAGTCCTGCCCTATCAGAAGGCCAAGGCAGTTTCTTTATTAACCAATAAAAGCAACCCAAATACAGAAGGACCCTCCTACACCATTTCCCCTTTTTCTATTTAAACAAAAAAGAAAGGCTTTTATTTTAACATAGTAAAGTTAAATATAACAAAACAGTTATCAAGAAAGAATTACAGTTACCACCTATTTTATCTTTTATCATGACAAAGGAAAACTATAACTATAACTATCCATTCTTTAACTCTATCAAAGACTCCAGAAGGATAAAATATTACCTAAGTAAACAAGAAATAAGCAACTTTCAAACTCTAGAAATGACAGAGACATCTCGCTGCCTGGACAGTCACCCAAAGTTCCTCTGTACTGTTGGGGCATCCATCTTTAGCCTGCAGGCCCATAGTATCCAGCAGACTTTTCCATGAAGCAGGAAAATTTAAAGACAGTTCAGTCACTTTCTTCTGTGTCCTGCAGAATGTGCCCTGCTGTGTCGTGGGGATGGGGTACACAGAAACTGCCTCCTGTGCCCGGAGGCGGCTGCGTGGGGGGATGAGCAGAAAAGCCTCTGCCCACGGCTGGTGAAGGCGCAGAAACGGCCTGTGCCCGGCTACCTCAGTCGGTAGAGCATGAGACTCTTAATCTCAGGGTCGTGGGTTCGAGCCCCACGTTGGGCGCCAGATGATGATGAATTATCAAGTCGGCACAAATCAATAACCAAGCCAGCTCAATAGAAACAGGTATTTTTAATGAAAGAAAAAAAGGGGAACTCACTCTACCCAAGTCGTGATCCAATCCTTCTGGCGGACACCGCATGGAGAGAGCGCATACCTGTGTTTTCCTGATTTTCTACCTGGGGTCCCAGTAGTCACACCCCAACTTGATGTGATTGGCTAGTGGCTCTTCCCCCATCATTAGAGCTATTTAAATGAAACATAGAAATTATGACAGCTAGACAACTCTTGCAGTATTGCCAGTCATTCATCTTGTCTGCTGCTTACGCTGATTGAGTCTGTGAGTATAAGAGCTTTTCCTCTTCCTCACACAGTCAGCTTATCTCAAAGACCGATGAGATCTTTTCTGTGTTAACAGCAAAACATTTTCACCCACAGGAATCAGATGAAGATTTTGCCAGCCGTAGTGACAACGATCAAAACCAGGTAAAGCTCATGTACCATATTTGTACTTCAAGTCTTCTAAGAGACATTTGGATGCTGTAGTGAGGACTTTTCATGTCACTGCTAGTTTTCTCTTAAGTATGTCATAGGTTTGCCACCTCCTTTGGGTATTACCTTTTCCAAATTTTACTCCTTTTTAACAGTGCCTTTTAATATCACTTCCTGTCCTTGTTAGGACTAATTCCTCTGATAATGAATATTTTCAATATTCTAGTACTTTGATATTTTTGATCCTATATTTTATTAAAAAAGTAAAGGCAGGCAAATCTCTGAGTTTGAGGCCAGCCTGATCTACAGAGCAGGTTTTAGGTCAGTCAGGACTACACAGAGAAACCCTGTCTTGAAAAACCAAAAGCCAAAACAGAAAAAGTAAATCCTTTTTCCTTATTTATGAGATAGGTTTTTCTGTGTAGGCTTGGATGTCCTAGAACTCACTCTGTATACCAAGCTGTCCTTGAACCCACAGAGATCTACCTGCCTCTACCTGCTTGGATTAAAGGGATGTGCCACCACCACCTGGCTAGTTTCTAACAAATAAGTTGCGTGGAGTATGTGTTGTTAGTGTGGTTACCTTTTTAATAAGGGGAAAGGTTGGAAATCGGCAGTGTCTCCTTTTCAGTTTGGTGACTTGCATCTTGTGATTCTGCTTTACATTCTCAGCATAACACACAGATAAGTGATGAAGAAGAGGATGATGATGGTGACCTTTTTGCTGACTCTGAGAAGGAAGGGGATGATACTGAGGACATTGAGGGAAATGCTAAGTCTGTAAGTATAGTTATCCCTTGATGAGGTCTTAAAAGTGGTGTTTGCACTTTGCTCCTTAATTTCGCCATTTATATTTGTAGTTGTCTCATCTTACATCATACCTGTAGTTTGTGTGTAGCCAGAAGTAAATGGTGGATGACTTCCTCGCTAACTATCCCCCTTATTTAGAGTCAGGGTCTCTCACTGAATTTAGGGCTTACCAATTCAGATAAACTAGCTGTCCAACAAGCCCCAGGGATCCTCCTGTCTTTGTTTCCCCAGCTGTGGGATTACAGGCATGCATTGCCACTTCCAGCTTTTGATGTGAGTGCTGAGAATTTGAACTCTGATTCTCATGCTTGTGCAGAAAGCATTGTACTGACTGAGCTATCTCTACAGCTCCCATATCTGTAATTGGATTTTTTCTTTTAAAGATTTGTCTTATTTTTTAAATGTGTTTTTGGTGTATCCATGTAACTGTATTTGCACATGTGTATGGGTTCCTGGGGAGACCAGAAGAGGTCTTTGATTTCTTGGAACTGGAGTTACACTGACATAGGTTCTGAGAACCAACTTTAGGTCCTTTGCAAGTGAACACCATTTCTCTTGTTCCTTCATTTATAGTTTTATAAGTAGCAGAAAATGCCCCTGTCTCTCCAATTGCCTTATGAGTGTCACTTTCTCCTAATGCTAAGGAGTTTTGTAAGTCAGCTCATTCGGGTATATTCAGCTTCAGATACTCTTCCATCTCCTCCATTCATTTGTGTTGGTTTCCTTACCAAGATTTTTCAAGTATTTTAAAAAATAAAGAAAGGAGTCTCTCCTTTTAAAGGGCTATTTTGTGGATTCTGTTGCTTAGCTGAGCTCTATAGGCTCCATGAGTTTAAATTCATTGATAAAGTCTTGTTTTTGCACGTGTATTCACACACATAAGTAGAAATAACATAGACCTTAAAAAAGAAAAAGCCTTGTTTTGTTTGTAGTTTGATCATTTTATGACTGTTGATAAAATTTTGTTAAGTGTCTAGAAGTAAAGTATACTAATTTGTTAGAAAATACTGATTTTTTTTTCTTCTTGCCTATAGAAAAGACCTACATCTTTTGCTGATGAGCTGGCAGCTCGGATCAAAGGCGATATCTCCAATCAGCTGAAAGAGGAACAGATAGGTGAGTTCTGAAGGCAGGCTAATGGGGTACTTGGTTGGAGGCTTTCGTAGTCTGCTTATGTTCGCTTGCACATGTGTTCTCTGTCTGTCTGTCTCTCTGTATTTGTCTTTCTTTTTCTTTTTTGGAGACAGGGTCTCATATATTCCGTGATGGCTTCAAATATGCAATGCAGGCAAGGGTGGTCTTAAACTCCTGATCTTCCTGCTGCCTTCTTTGAGTGCTGGGATCATAAACATAAGCCACCACACTCAGAAATGGGGTTCACTAATGTTAGGCTTGCATTTTAGTTCTTGGTCTTTTGCTGTTGGTTTCTTAGACTCCTTTTTGTTGTTGTTTTACATTTAGCTGGGGTGGAGGCCAAGTGCATGTCTTGATGTTTTATGCAGAGTTGGTTTTCTCCTCCCTCCTTTTGCCTTGTGGGTCTGGTTGTCAGGGTTGGTGGTAAGCACTTTGACCCTTTAAGTCAACCTTCCTAATGCTGCAGCCCTTTTAAACAGTTCTTCAAGTTGTGACACACAACTATAAAATTATTTTTGTTGCTACTTCATAACTGTAATTTTGCTACTGTAAATATCTGTGTTTCTATGGTCTTGGGTGACCCCTGTGAAAGGGTCATTTGACCCCTAAAGGGGTCGTGATCCACAGGTTGAAACCCATTGCTTTAAGTCATGTAAATAGGTCTTGATAATTAGTTGTTCTGGGTATCCTATTCCCATCCGCAGTACATGTGTATATCTATGTAATGTCTTATATGCATGAAATTTGGGAACCCTAGAGAACTATTGACAGCAGATTGTGAATCCATGACTTAACAGTAACTCGTAATTTTGTTTAATAAAAATTCACTATCCAGTGCGTTCTAGTTACTTAACAGAATAGAAAGGTAGAGTAATTCCTTCTTTAGCACAGTCCTGGTATGCACCTGACCCGGCAGCTTTCTGCCTTATAGAGACACTACCTTGAGTAAGTGCTCTGATGGAGCTGAGATATGAACTTGAGGGTCCTGCTCTTGGCCTGTGTCATGAGGATGCAGACTCGAGTAGAGAATCAGTACCTGTATTATAAGAATGCTGCGTATTGTCAAAGCTATGAGAGTCTCATAGATCTTATGCTTAGCAGATGGAAAAGCTCAGAAGACAATGAAGGAAAAGAAGGAAAGGAGAACACCTCAAGACGGTAAGCCCTTCATTTAGGAGCCTTTATATAATATAAAATTCTCAGGGTCAAGCACTGACAAATAGGTTGTGTCTCCATCCACTTTCTTAAACCATCTGAAAACACGTTCTAGGGTGTTAGCATGAAAGAAGGGCGAGTGTGGAGTAATGCTTGTGAGTATTGGAATTGCTAAAGTAGCTATTGCCTGTTTTTCTAGATTTTTGTTAGATGTGTAGGAATTATGGGTTGCTGAAATTTTCATTAAAGATTGTATATGGCCTTTCCATATTAAGTAGTGACATTTATTGTGTTCCCTTATTATTATTGTGTCCTCCATCTATAGGATTGTTTTTCTTTTCTCTAAATCTTTGTATGTGGCAATTGAGCTATACCCTTGCTTCAAAGTAAGCCATTCTAAGCCTAAAGAATCACTGTTGTCTCCAGATAGTGCTCACTTGAGAATGTCAAATACTCCTTGTGAAGTATGGCCTTCTTAGAGTTCATGTCAACACTGTATATGGTACAGAGGCAACCCCAAGAATTTGGATTCCAAACCCACCTTTTTACCCTCTCATCTTTGTATTTTTGAGGCATAGTCTTACTAGATAACCCAAGCTAGTTTGGAATTCCCATGTAGCCCAAGCTGGCTTCATTCCCACCATGCCCACCCTTGCTGTCCTTGAACTTTGATTCCTTTTATCCTAGCTTCCTGAATGCTGGGATTATAGGCAGTGTGGCTCCACCTTGCATACCCTTTTTAACACTCCTTGTGCAACATTGCTTTCTGACAGATGAAGAAGACATCTTGTTTCCACCCCCCAAGTTGACTGATGAAGACTTCTCACCGTTTGGCTCTAGAGGTGGTCTCTTCAGGGAAGGACAGGGACTTTTTGATGACGAAGATGAGGTGAGGTGGGCGAATGTGCAAAACTCTTTGTATCTGTGTCATTGCATGTGTAAGAAAGAAATCCATGTTTTGATTTGAGAAATGTAGCTTCCTATTAGTTACTCCTTTTATTTTGGGGGACATATTGAAGTCAGAACCACAGAGTGAGAAATACTATATATCCTGATGTCCTGATGTCTTTTGATGTGAGGAGAGGCTGTGAGAGTATCAATAGTGATAATTTACTTGAGTTACTGATATGTTCTCCTCTTTCATCTTTTTATTTGACTCCTGATAGGCCCATTTTGCTCTAGTCTGAACTTTGTGGCTGTTTCTTTGGCAGGACAGTAAACACATAGTTTCAAAGTATATAATACTTTTCAGAAATCTAAGTTCAGCCTTGTTTATCTCTGTATTTTAAATTATCCCATGTCTTACCACAACCAGAGTGACCTCTTCAGGGAAGCCTCCCGGGATCGGCATGCACAAGCCCCTGTTAGTGACGGTAGGTTTGGGAGTGACTGCTTTTTCCTTGCATGCTGTCCTAGCTTGCTTTCTATTGCTGTGATAAATGCTGTGACCAAAAGCAGCTTGGGGAGGAGTGGTTTAGTTCATCTTCCAGCTTAAAGTCCATCCTGAAGGGCAGTCAGGGCAGGCACACATGGAAAGTAGGAATTGAAGCAGAGGCCATGGAGGAGTGCTGCTTCCTGGCTTGCTTTCCAGGCTCATATGTGTGTTTTTCATTCTCTCTCTGGACCATCTAGCTATGGTTGGCACTGCCCAGAGTGGGCTGGGCCCTCTACATTCATCATTAGTGCTCCACAGACTTCCCTATTGGCCACTCCGATGGACGTAGTTTCTCTGTAGAATTGTTATTTCTAGACAACTCCAGCTTCTATCAAGTTGTAAAAAACTGCCAGCAAGCGTGTTTTAAAGCTCTTTCTTCTGGGAAACTGAGTCCCCAAAGCTTTACTTTTGTTAAGCTGAAAGTTGTTTTTGCCTTGAAGACAGTTTACCTTGGCCAATTTCTGTCTTAGGAACAGACAACAGCACTGTCTTCAGTCCCACACATTGGCCTCTTAGAGATTGATAAGAAAGTAGAATAGTGTTTGCTGGCTTTGCTGAGGCTAGCTTTACTACAATTACATTTAATTCAAGGGAAAATTGCTTGTGTTGAGTGTATCAGTTGGTCATCAATATTTCTTTTTTTTTTTCATTTTTAAAAAATTTATTTCTTTTTTTCCCATACATTGTTTTGTTTTATTTTTTCCATTCAAAAACATAATTAAAGAAATAAAATTTTTACCTTTCTTCCCCTTCTCCCGGTCCCCTCCCACTACCTTCCCACCCCTCCTCCCTCCCCCTTCTTCCTTGAAAGAGGGCATGGTGCCCTGCCCTGTTGGAAGTCCAAGGCCCACCCCCATCCCTCCCGGCCTAGGAAG